>WEDG01009182.1:0-10428 GCA_017591395.1 Schistocephalus solidus | reverse complement strand
TTTGGCAACTTTATCTTATTGTTATTCTGACACTCATAATACCAATCCAAAGAAAATTTCGACCCAGCAACTCATACAAATTATATAACGTACGTGTCAATCCGGTCAAGCTCAAAAGATAACCCAATTGGTCTCCAGTTAGTGTTTCTACGAAAAGCTTTATTCAGAACATAATTACTGCCAAAAGCCCAAACAATTTCAACCTAAGAAATATTAATTCTCCAAATTCTGCCAACTCTCAGTATAATGCTTCGCTATTTGTCCCAAGCTATAATTTATATCGAAAAGACAGCATTATAATTATGAATTTAGAATTTATATTTGATAAGCACCGGTAAGGCACTGTCTTAACAAAACATTAGAAACGAAATAAAGTTATGACAAAGGTGTGCAGATAAAATGTACAAATACTTTAAAAATTTAGACAGAACTTGTCCTGCTAGGTCCCCAGTTAGCGATGTTTTGAAATTAATGGTGAACTAGAAAAATAGGCAGTGAAAAAACTCCTTCCTTAAAAATGGAGACAGAGTTCAATAGGCCTTCACTTTCAAATAAAAAGTCGGCAAAAAACTGCTTAGGAAAATAAGGTCAGGTGATAGAGTAGGGAAGTACTGCAGTAGCATTTCAGAATGATATAATGAAACGTCAAGATGATGCGTATGAAAAAAAAATCTCACGAAAATTCGTCAATAAACTTAAGTCCTCAGCATCTTAGGATCCAGAATTTAATTATGATGATGGTTAGTATCCAAAGAAACGGTAGAATTTTAGACTGTGGACCACCAAATGTGTACGTCCGAATGACTTCATCGTTTGGATGACTAGTGATATAAGGAGACATCATGGTTCATAGGGGACTCGAGGTAGCTAAAACATAAATAAATTGTATATTTAAGGCCCAGAGGGCCCCAGCATTACAAACTTAGTACCGTGGTTTAAATAAATACAAAGTGGATAATTTTTGCACTATGTGAGCATCCATATGAACAGCAGAAATGAGTAGTATGGTAAACATATCCGATTCAAAACGATTTGCCATTTTTAAAACAAAAGTCAACAATCTTTGGCATATACGGTGAACTGGAAAAAAGGCAGTAAAAAAACTCCTATGGTTCAATCGGAGGCGGAGTTCGGCGAGCCGCCAATTTAAAAATAGGAGAGATAGCTTACTTCACTAAAAATAATAGCTAAATGCAATGGGATAGTATTGTGATGTTGCTGACAACGTATGAGGGTTCGGAAAGCTCCTTGTCAGGTGAGAGATAACATAGCAGTCAGAGCTTCTGTTTATAAACACCAGTGGAGGTGAGAGAGGATGAACCCATTGTAGACAACATGGTCGAAACGAAGAGGGGACAGTAGAGCTCACGAGATCATCATCGAGATGCGACCTTAGTGACTGCATAGTGCATCACCAAAGAGGCGAAACCATCAGAACCCGCCTCGATCATCAACAAAACCTGGAGACTATCGTCAGTGTTGCAAATTCGGCGGAAAGTATCAAGGTTGTCAAGAGTTGGCAATGCTAGTTTAAAAGGAGGTTTCCACGACACAATTGGTGAGAAAATACTTCCTCACGTCCAATCTTACTTGGGGCACACTTAGTTTGAATGGATGACCTCGAAGATTATTCGTAGTGGCAAGTTGGAAAAATGTCATCACATATGAGAGCGTAATCCATGCCACGCACGATACGGAAGGTTTGTATCAAGTCTCCGCGCAACTGCCTATAGCTCAGAGGATAGAGCTTGACCTCTTACTATGAGTTTTCTTAGGTTTACTAGATTTGGCAGCTATAGCAGGCGTGGTTTGCTTGGGAGGAGAATGAAGTGGCGTTGACACGATTTCACTCGAACCAAGAACAGAGTAAACGGGTGAAGATTCAGCTGGAATCGAAATCCCTGTTGATCTGGGGGACCGTGAACTTGCATTAGCTACAGGACAAACCTCTGAGATAATTTTTTGGTATTGAAGGTGTAGACCAAGGCTTCTCGTTTGCTAATGAGGGTGAAACCCGACGTACCATTGGGGTTTTATCTCTACAGATAAACAACTTGTTTTTTTAAATATTGAGCTGAGTGCTCATGCTTAGAGAAAATAAGGTCAAATTCAATCGCTGAAAAAGTTTGACCAGAACTGGCGGGTTTTTGCTACGGGAAGACAACCTTTTAGCTTCAGCAACTTTAAAGTTAAAGCCGCATGAGTAAAGGAAATAAAATGCAACGTCCAGGGGGATTTTACTCTTTGGGACGTTTTTTAAAAAAAATTGAAACTTCTCTTATGTCGGTCAATTGACTCGGTACTGACCATGTTTATAAAAGGCTCTAGTTTCACGCATAGTTGAGAAGTGAGTGAAGACAACTTTCCCTCAAAAATGGTACCAAGGATCGTGAAGAGAGAACCATATTTAGACATAAAGGTATTAAAGTTTTCCAGGGCTTCATGCTTAAGGTGGGTTGTTCTAGTGGAAGTTTTACGCGAAGAGGATGTTTGCGTCTAAGCGCTGACTGGGGTTTCATATTTATTTTAAAATATAAAGTATTTTTTCAAATCGATAATACGAAAGGAAAATTGTCACTAGTGACGTTTCGCAGAATAAAAGATGTAATCTTTGAAATATGTGTTTTAAGCAAGGCACTGCAAGCAAATATCTGCTAGGTAACGAGTTTAAACTGAAAATAGAATTAGCGAAGAGACTATGCAGGATGAAAAATAATATCAACTGGTAAACCAGTTACTGCAAATTATTCTTCGCTGGAAATAAGGTAAACTTACAAAATTTCAACTTTATTTCTAGAATTAACCTTTATATTCCGTCCTTTTGACGTAAATCTGCGAGAACTTTAATGAGGCTATGTAGGGTGAAGAAGTCTAAAACCGTATATTTCTCCCTATTGTCAATTGCAATAACTGCAGGTGTGTGCAGTTGATAATAAGGTGGAAATACAATATATTGTTAATAATTAAGCTAATATTTTCGACAAGAAACGAAGAAATCGGTTAAAAATTCGAGAATTCACTTATCTTCGAATTTGAACCAACCGCCTTTGACCTTGAAACTTGGCTTAGTCAACGAGGCGGCGGTTGTATGATATCCATTAAAACCTACAAATTGAACAAAGTGGTTTTGATGTTTCACACGAAAACGTTTCACTGGTGAAGCGTGCTTTGCCTTAGTTAAAGCCCTTTCATACAAAAACATACTTATCAGATGTCTGTACACTCCTCCAGAATGTATTAATGATGACACTGCCTTAACCAATCAAATAGATACAATAGCAAATATTCAACCTGAATATAAGCTAATTGCGGGCGATCTTAACCGTCCAGAAATAAACTGGGTTGAACTATCAGCCCCACCAGACACGATGCACTGCTATCATCCATTGCCTTTCATAACTTGACACAAATAATCAATAAACTGATTCCAGGAAAGAACATACTAGACATTATTCTCACAAATGACAGCTGGCCCCTATATACGCATAACGACAGCATAACCTTTGAAATTGATGATAAGACAATAATAACAATTCTCCCTCTAAACATAAAACTAACATCGGGTTCTAGTTAAACTAACATAAATCCCAAAAACTAAAAATAGACTATATAATAATAATAGTTGTATTTAATACCGGATAACAGGCATTATCAGATGAAATATTCAGTGGATAGAGGCTGGCAGTGAAAAAAACTCCTGAATATATATCATTATAAGTGTGTTTCCCATCTTTATGTTATTCAGGAGAATAAACTGCCGCCTGTAAGGATGATAGCAATTTAGATCAGGGAAGGGCTAACACAATTACAGTCTGTATGCAGTCTCTCTGTCTTTGCTAGGAACCGGGATTCTGCCCCAGGCAAGAAAGAATCCGTGTACGGTTGCTCACTGTCGGCCGAAGAAGTCAACGGGTGCAGGCTGAAGAGACGGTTCCTTTTCCCTCAAGGTAACAACTGGGATCGGGTTCAGATGCCGCGCACTCCGTCGAACAGGGAAACAGATTCTACTGTTTCGGTGCCCAGAATTCTTGAAAACTGTTCTGAATGCAAAAACTAGTAATATTTATCTTAAACAAAGAATAACTCCGCTGGATTTTTATATTATGGGGAAGTTTATTCCACATGGCCATGGAGGAGTGGTCCGAATCATTGGTTTTGCGGTTCAACGTCGATAAGTGTACAATACTTCGCTTAGGCAACCCATCTGGATCTGCTGAAAGTAGAAGTTACTTTCTCAACGGTGAAGCCTTAAAAGACGTGGAAACCCAAAAAGGACCTTTGGTGTGCTGATGACCACCACCTTAAAACCATCGTCTCACTGCTTGAAAAGTGGCGAAAGAGCGCAATTTCGGTGTTGCATGCCATCAGACGAGCCTTTTTGGATTTCGATGAAGATCTTTTTCGCTAAGACTTTTTGGAACATTCATTAGGCAGCATTTGGAATATGCTATGCACGCCTGGAAACCCTGGACAGTTCAAGATCAGAACTGCCTCGAAAGAGTACAGAGGAAAGCCACCAAAATGGTTAGAAGTCAAAGCTCCTTGCCATATCCAACCCGCCTAATGAATCTTAATCTGTTCCCTTTGAGTTAAAAGGCAAATGCGTGGTGATCTCCTGCAGACATTCCGCATTGTGCAGGGATTGGATTGTTGCCTAGAATTCTCGGACTTCTTTGAATTTGCCACCATGACCCATCTCCGAGGTCACCCATTGAAACTGCGTGTCCAGCAGGCGAGACTGGAAGTGCGCAAGTTCTCCTTCTCTGTCAGAGTGGTTAAACCATGGAATGCCCTCCCTGAAGACGTTGTGATGTCACCATCGCTGGAAAGCTTTAAAAGGAACCTTGACAGTTTTATGTTCCGCAACGAGCCTGAGCGATGAGGGAATTTATCTTAACCCTCGAGAGTCGTGCACCACTTGTCATATTTTATGACCGCCTTTTGTACCTTTGCAACCCACATGGTTTCTCTGTATTCCGCACTTAATTTTACGTTACAAATAGGCTACTCAAAGGCCCATGCCTATTTCCCTCAATAAATTGAATTGAATTGAATTGAATTGAAAAGAACCGTCGATACTTAACTGTGAAAGCTAATGGAAGAAATAAAAAGACACTGTGATGACTGCTGCGCCGAGGATGGTCAAGATGCCTCACAGTGGTAAGGAGATTTAATGTACGACTATTCAAAAGCTTAAACAGCAAAAAGAGTCCCTTCTGCACTCGGCGAAACCATAAGGGATCAATGTTAACAAGCACACAGCGTTCTTGATACGACAGATTACGGTGCTCCAACGATAAAATTCTTTTCGTGAAGAAATGCTGGACCGATTCTATTTTCTTCCGTTTGCTAGCGCGCAGAAGGCTAATAAAAACACCAGCAGTATTCCAGGCCAGGTCTAACGTACATTTTATAAAGGTGGAGTTTAATATCAAGAGTTTTAAAATTTTGGAGGATAAACCTGGCAGTTTTGCGTTCTTTGGAGACAATCAGGGCGCAATTCTCTGAAAGATTGATACCGATGGAATATGATATGCCCAGGTCCTTAACAACGCCAGGTACATTTATATCGTGACCGTCTATACTTAGATGAGGCTGATGGTTTTCACTGACAACCATAACATAACATTTGTGCCAAAAAAGGGAAAGGCGTAATGTGCAGCACCACTGGGCAAAGGCCTCGAGATCATTTTTTAATAGCTAAAGCCCGGTGTCGCGATCTGCCGGCTTGTATCGCTAGGCAACTTTAAAATCGTTGGCATACATAAAGGGTCTACCATTTCAAAATAAACCTGGCACATCATTGACAAAAAGACAAAATAATAGCGGGCATAGCACACTACCCTGAATAACTCCACTCCTCACACGTGCCAAGTTTGAGAAGGCATTGGAGATCTTAACATGTTGTGTACGAGAGCTCAGGTAAGAAGATATCGAGCTCAGAAGTTTACCACATATACCGAAAGAGGAGAGTTTCAGGGAGAAGAAGGGCATGGCTAACACGATCGAAGTCCTTGGTGAAATCGAAATAAACTATGTAAAGTGCAAAGCTATTATCCCTAGCTTGTCGAACATGATCAAAGAAAGAGAGCTGACATGTGTCACAAGACCTTGTTTTGAGGAAACCATGCTGGGCTGCACTCAATAGGTTATTCTCAGTTAATTGATACATCATCTTATCTTTGATCTACGTCTCCAGGATTTTTGAAGCTGCAAACAGTGTGTTGATTGGCCGAAAATCGTCAAATGATGTAGATTGGCTGTTTGGGGATAAGTAGAATGTGCAATTCCTTCATAAAACTGGGAAAGGTTTCACTTTCAAGAGCTAGATAAAATATCTTACAGAAGTGACGGGAAATTATCAACCCGTTTTTTTCTATTAAGTTAACCAAATTCCGTCTATTAGTTTACGATGTCCCGCAGGTGACGCGCAAGGTTGCAGCTTTCCCTTCATCCTTGAGTAATAGAGTAATGAAAGGAGACTTATCTTGCCTATGCTAGCCTTTGCATCCCTCTCCAGATATGATTAACCCAAAAATCCCTTTGATACATCTTGAACCACTTGATACTTTGGTTGTAAGCGTACACTTCGTCCTTCAAAAATCGGTCGTCGTCATGGCACTCTGACAAGTACTTCCCACATAGTTATCCAGCAGGCCTTTTCAAGTCATTGGGATAATTAGCTCAGAAACCGAAGAACGGATACACGCAAGCATAATTTTATGCTGCGTAATATTCCAAATTACTTATCTGCTATCGACGGTGCGCGTTTGCTTCTGCAAAGCTGTGGCTTGGGATACAGAGTCACGCACGCTGAGCGACTGCACTCGCTCAGTCGTAATGTGTTCATATTATTTACTCTCTTTTCCTTGATAGAAGTGGACTTCATACTGCCTAGGAAGGAGCTTAGTAGAAAATTTGTGGAAAATGGCATTCCTCAGATTTCCCTTACCTCATCCAAATGCAGAGAAAACTGAAAATTTTTAATTTGTCGACAAGCAACAGAGAAATGACTACTCCTGCTGCTATGTTTACCAAATCACATCCAATGTCATCTACGGCATCGCCATCTGAATCGGCAGTTAACTCTGCACGGAAACTGACTTTGATTGATCTTGTGGGATCCCAAGACAACAGTACTTCTCTTATTTATTCTCAAGACAGCAGTACTCTTCCTTTTCCCACACTCATACCAAGTGTACCAGTTACTCCTGGTAAACCAACGCAGATATTTAGCTCAAAGACAGGTCTGACTAAAATCCCGACCACTCGAATATCGCAAAATATTAGCCTTTCACGAAAAATACTCCTTTACAATCGCCTAATCCTCCCGAAAACCTCCCATCCCAACAATCTCAAATTTCCAGCTTCCACCCAGACCTCATACTGAAGCTGATAAACGAAACGTGCAAGCATTCTCGTCCAAGATTGCTGCTCCTGTTCCCCTTGCAGCAGTGAATCCCCCACTCCGCAGCCAATTGTCTCCACGGTCGTTTCCCTAGTTGTCTCCCTAAACGAAGGGCCCTGCTGGACTATTAGAGTCACCTGACCTTCTGTGTCAATTAACTAGGAATACTTTGCAGTATCCTACCCAGGGGTTTCCGGACAAGTCTCAATAGCTAATGGTAGTGCTCAGTTCCCCTGTCTGTAATTTCCAGCTGAATAGTTTTCTCCCCTTTACCCACATCAGGCGCGTGCTAGCCTACAATAGTTTTCCAGAACAGGGCGGGAGCACCCGTCCCCGATGTTCAGTGGCCCGTCAACCACTGGAGAACTTAACCAAGCTCCCTCAAAAACAACCAGCTTGCTCACTTAAACTGTTCGTTCTAAATGGTAGATCCTTGCTTAATAAAATGCCCCTGCTTCAGACTCTAGTCTTTGTCCGCTGTCCAGATATTGTTAAAGTAACTGAAACACGGGCAACACCTTCCGTAGCCAACTTTGAACTCTCTCTTATAGGTTATAATTGTACTCAAAATGATCTTCGTGACAGCTTTGGTGGAGGAAGCTGTATCTATGTAAAGCAAGCGATGACATTTCGGCCCTTAGACCATCCGCAATTTATCACGGTTGAAGAGAGCTGTTGGCTTCAAATTACCTTAACAAATAAGGAACGTTTACTCGTTTGCCGTGTTTTTTACCCGCACAATACCTGTGAGGATTGCGATCTTTGTCTCTCACAAGCATTTCACACCGCAGCTGACTTAAATTTTAATATTGCTTCATTGCAGGTGATTTCAACCTTTCTGAAATCCGATATTTTCTGGTCCATTCCGGCCACATAAAGTTCCAAAACTTACTCCAGGCCATTGATATCGGCATGTGGACTCAGGTTGTTGACTTCCCTACTCGAGGATTAAGCATAATTGATCTTATATTCTGCAGAGGTTGCCTGCCTTTGACAGTGTCATCATTAGGCCCACTTGGGAGCTCAGACCATGATATCGTTGTTTCTACACTACAACTCGAAACCGATGAAACGCTTTCCAAAAAATAAAGCTTTTTCTTTTATTTTCGATTAGCGCTTTCGACAGAATTATTGATACATCTTAACACCCACGAATGGTCTAATTTCTTTATGTGTCAAGATGTGAACACCTGTACCGGTATGCTTTACGAAGATTTAGATCCACTTTTTTCTCGTTCTGTTCCCCGGAAGAAATTAATTAAGGTCACGGATGAGGTTTATCTCCCTTTATCTTTTCGCCGTAGGTTGCGTAAACTCTCTCGTCGATTCCATTTGCAAAACAACATTTCCTTACTGCCCTTGATTCACCGTATTTTTGAGCAGGCTAAGAGGCTAATCGAAGAAAAAGGCTAGCCGAAGAGGTCAAATATGTTAAAAACCGTTCGTTAAATGTAGCGAAACTTTTTTCACGCCTAATAAGAACCCATAGTAAAACATGACATCCCGTACTACTGGACTCCGTTGGCAATCCTTTAGTTGATGACAAATTGACGGCTGATAGTTTTAACATTTTCTTTTCCAGAACATTTATTAAAAATTCGACCGCTCCGCCTCCGCCATTCCAGGTTTGGACCGGTGCCGTCCTCGAGACCATAACTTTTACCCTCTGGGACGTAACCGTAGCCATTCGACGTTTTCGTCAATATTATAGTCCTAAACCAGATGGCGTACCGATCAGTATTATAAAGGTGGATGCTAATGATATTTGCCCATCACTTCTATTTAAGATATTTAATCTAGCTCTTGAAAGTGAAACCTTTCCCAATGTATGGAAGGAATCGCACATTCTACCTATCCCCAAACACGGCCAATCTACGTCATTTGACGATTTTTGGCCAATCAACACACTGTCCGCAGCTTCGAGAATCTTGGAGACCTTGATCAAATATAAGATGATGTATCATTTAACTGAGAATAACCTATTGAGTGCAGCCTAGCATGGGTTCCTCAAAGCAAGGTCTTGTGACACATGTCAGCTCTCCAAGGCCTTCGAACATGTTGACCATGCCTTTCTTCTCCTGAGACTTTCCTCTTTCGTTATATGTGGTAAACTTTTGAACTTGATATCTTCTTACCTGAGCTCTCACACACAATATGTTAAAATCTCCAATGTTATCTCCAACCCCGCATGTGTGAGGATTGGAGTAATTCAGGGTAGTGTGCTTGGCCCGCTCTTATTTTGTCCTTTTGTCAATGATGTACTAGGTTTATTTATGAATGGTAGGCTCTCTATATATGCCAAAAATTTGTATATTGTATATTTTGAAGGGTTATAGGCTGTGCCCTTGATGACCCTATTTATGTATAGTTATCAGTGCATATGTACAGTCAATATAAAATTAGGGACATTTAAAATGTTTTTGAGTCGATGCACGGTTACAGGCGAAACATAATGAAAGAAAAGTAGAGCCCGGAAGATTTTAAAAGGCTGATTTTAAGTAAGCTTGTTGATAGAGTTGTCCTTTTTAAAATATAATGCCATCGTGCCTTCTTTTCAAATCAGAAAATCTGTCGGCGGTTACCGTGTCGCTTGGTAACAAGTTCCAAGGTCGTATCACTCGTTGGCTGAAGAAAAACTGTCTGAGGTTCAATCGCATGCGTTCGCTATTGACCTTGTTTGGATGAACACGCAGATGAGGTGTGCAGGCAAACTCGAATAAATCCTCCGATCTCAGGGAGGAATCATGGCCCCGGATAATTCGGAATGTCCAGAGTAGGCTTCACCGTAAATGCCTGTAGGAAAAAGTAAAATAAGTCAAGCTTTTCCAATTTGTCATGGTACGGTTGAGTCTTAAAACCGTCGACCATGTTCGTTGCTCTCCATTGTACCTGTTAGAGGAAGACAACATCTTTCTTCATCCACATTATCCAGGCTTGTATTCCGTTATCTAAATTTGCTCTCACAAAGACGCCAAGGACGTTTCCGAAGAGATCAGGGGAGAATATTTTTAAACGCACAT
>WEDG01009177.1:0-48553 GCA_017591395.1 Schistocephalus solidus | reverse complement strand
CTCTCTCTCTCTCTCTCTCTCTCTCTCTCTCTCTCTCTCTCGCTCTCTCTTGTTTCGCGTAAATCACTTTCAGCACGCCTCTCCATAAAACTGCCGCTTAAACTGTAATACTGATAATCAAAATGTCTTCGGAAAGGTGCATGTATTGTAGCAATCTGTAATAATTCTGTCTTTTGTACTTAAAATGCGTAAGCCTATTTTCCTCAACTACACTGAACTGAACTGAAAAATATGTCCATAGTTTATAATACACATTTACACATGTAACCTAGAAGGTAGCCTTTGGACCAACGTGAGATTTCTGAGTGTCCTTGTTGATGATGGTACGCAATTTCTCAAGCCAAAATCCCAGTGAATCCTACAGACACAGTACAATTAAACCATAAAACTGTTTGTATTTTTACTAAGCTGATATGTGAGCGGTGGAGACAAAATAATTCGTTAACCGTTACACATTCCGTTTGGTGATGGCTAAGAAAAGAAAGTTGTACATAAAATTTGATGAAAACAAGCGAATGTAAACCTTTATGTTACCAAACTAATTGTTCCAGGGATTATTTGACAGGGTTTCACAAGCGCAAATTGCTACGCAGAGAGAAGGCTAAACAGGAAAACGAGAAATTGTTAAAAGAAGAAATAAAAAAAGTTAAAAACGCGGTAAACCGAGATTTTATTGTCATTTTTGCTGTAGTACCGTGAGGACCTTCTACAGAAAATTCGGTCAACCAAATTGCCAAACTTTTTGGCTGATGACCTGCACGTGGTTACTAGTGTAACGACACAGGATGCAGGGGATCACACGGTTAGCGTTGAAGAAATTGATCTTGCCCAATCTCATTATTTCATGGGTGACAACTGCGAGGTAGTACAATAACGTGCTATATGACAAATTTTTAGGAATCAACTGAAAACCAAACCTCGTCCTTTACGCCAACGTACGTAAAACTTTTGTTTGTATTACCTTGTATAGAACCAAATGCTCCCTTAAGAAGGCCCTGAAAATGAACCCGAAGAAGTCAAAATTCCGAAAAAAGATGCTGAAACGCCACAAATCAAAAGGAAAAACTAATGATCGAAAGTGAATTTGTTACAGAATTATTACCTTTATATACCCATTATACTTCGTATTCTATTCGTTTTACACTAAGTAGCGTTTTTATTACTTCGCTTCGTATATTCATTGCTTTTCTTCTTTGTTTCGCAGGTAGGTTAGGCTCCCATAGTATGGTGACCTTTTCGCGTCATTTGCGACGTTGCATCATTGTATCTATAGATAAGCGCAGTACTCGGGCCTCTGACTGAGACCTACGAACGAGAACGCACTTTACCCTACTGCTTTTAGAAATCTGTCTGTAACTGTATTGTGTGCCTTTAAGGGTAATGAAAAGCTCGATGCAACTGAAGAAATAACAGGCATTTCTAGTTGCAGTTTTGCGTATTTATCGTCATGGTGGAAAGAGCCGTTTGAATCATGCACTTTAGCTACCTGTTATAATCTGATGGGCCAGTAATTATCAACTGTTGCTGCTGCTGCCTTTAACTAAAGCCATTTAAAATCCATCCGCAAATTTACCTCAGGCTGAATAGGTTATCCCCTCACCACTTAACCGAAGGTAGTTTAGTTTTTTTAAAGTGTTGATCAAATGTAGTTTAATTGATCTGTAAACTACCGAGCCTATTTTGTTACCCCAAATATTGCACTTTACACATTTCATTCTTGCTTAACCTTATTTCATTATCCTTCACTGTCTTGAAAGGCAGGTTTGAGTGCGAACTTTCACCATCAGAATAAACTAATTGTTCCAGCATACGCTCTGATTTTTCGTAATTTGTGTGTGGGGCTGTCATTTTTGGATGCAGTTGAATAGTCACTATAAGAATCAACCTTACTATTCGAAAATACCTGATCTGAATTTTATCTTGTCAAGTGAGTGATTATCACTAATATATACGGACTTAGTGGTGTCTCTTAGGGTGATTGTCCATTCGATGTGGTCCATGGAACTGAACATTATAGGCGATGAAAACCGACTACCGGAGGTCGAATAAACACACCGATAACCTGACAAACCGTGTCAGATCAGGTTTTGAATCTTACCTAATTGCGCCGGCTATGTGAGATTCAGGATAGCATTATGACTTATTGGGAGATGAAGATGGTGAGGTTAAATCACTCAGCCGTTTTTCTATGATGGCCTGGAATATGCCCCGAGGATTGTCGCCGACTGTCGTTTGAAACGAAGTCTGTATACTGCATTTGGAGTCTGCAGTGATCTAAAACTCTTAGTTCTCCCTCATTTTTTCTGACATGTGCAGCCGTAGCAGAAGGCCAAGAGAACACGCAGATTTTATGATGGTTGAATTGTCTCACCGGATTGATAAAACCCTGGAAGGCATGCAACAATCTTGCAACGAATTTGACGTGGTAGTCAATGTGGTCCCTGCTCTACACGTCTGAAAAGCTTTTGACGCCAAATATTTAACTGTCTCTTCAGGTTGACGGACATTAATCACGTTAGGTGCCTTCCGGTCGTACGTGCGGTTTAAGACCTCACTCACTTTTAATGTGTTAATGGATTGACTGATTTAGCTAAGTATTTAGACTGAAACCCTACGTTCTTTGGTTTATCCTAGTTTACCACTCATACTTTTAACATGCTGAAAGTCGGCCATCCTCCGTCCTGGTGCAAATGCGACGTGCTAAGATTGCGCTTACATGCTCGCTTTTTGAACGTCTGATCGAATCCAGAGAGTGCTTTAAACTTTGCAGGCAAAACGTTTGTCTGCCATAGGGCCTTATCGTGATATTTTGCCGATAGCTGTATAACTCCGCTCTTCACCACAGGACGTACAATAGATGTAGTCTGATGCTACAGCGAAGTCAACACTACTGACAGCCTCTCGGACCTCGTCTTTTGCCTGCTCTCTTACCACGTGGTTTTTCACAATTTAATTGTTCTTGAACTTCTGCCATCTTTGAGAGGGACATGACTTGAAAATTTCCTAATAATCAGACCTGACCAATTTTTATGGTGACTTAGTAGGCCTTCGTCCCGTATAAGTCTTAACTTTGTTAGATATTGTAGCAGAATAGCTGTCATAGAGTGCCAGACGCCATTGGTGCTTGACATAAATCCCGATCAGAACAGAATTCGGCGCACCATGTACGCACTTTTATACAGGTGCTTTTTGACACCATCCAGTTTTAATTTAGAGGTTAGGACAGCTTGTGGGATGTAAGATTTTAACCCATATAGTCTCCTCAGACAATTAAAGTGGTTCATATAACAAAATAGGTTCATGGTTTTCCTAGCTCGCAATTTGAGCTCAATTTTGCGCTCGGTCGATAGCGAAAGTTGGAGTGAATGCTCTTTGCGTCCTCACAGTTTTATAGTGCATTTGCGCAACCGTGGTCAACGAGAGCATAAAAAGTGTGCTAAAAATCTGATTTCGTTCTACTACCTGAAGAACTCAGCGCAAATTTGACAAACTATATATAAGCACATGGAAAGTCGGTGAATCATATTCCTGGGACACTCTCACTGTCGATATATTGCCAGACTGGCCACACTGTTTGCGTTTTGCAAGCTATAATGTTGGCTGTCATATGTGATGCGCGTAGAAGGGCTGTTTAAGTCTGTCGGACTCTTGCGCCCATTCTGAACATCATCTGGTTGACTGACTCGCACAATTAAATGGCGCATGGGGAGAGAGGCATTGTCGACTGCGGGACTTCGTCCGCATGGCATTCCGCATATATTACTCTCCATAAACAATCTGACACATAGCCTATCACATTGCGTCAAAATCCGTGACATTAAAAACTGTCAACTGACGGGCTAACTTGGTTGTCTCGGGACAGAGTGGAGCTCTTATGTCTCTTTACTGTGGCCTTCACGGCACCCACAGTCAGTTGGTGTCCGAGCCGCCCTTTTTTGTATGAAAACTAGCCCATCCTGTGGGGACCAGGCATGCGTGCCTCGCGCAGATGACCTGTTTAGTTCTGTCAGCCAAAGTGGGTGAACTGCGGTCTTTGTTAGGCTTTTGTGAATTCATAGGTATTTGAAACCGAACTAGGTTTTGGTATTGCTTGCAGTGAATCTTAGCAGAAGGAAAACCGGATGACGCCTATAAAAATTGAAGACTAAGATGAATGAATGCATTGCATTTCGCAAGAAGTATGGAAATGGGGAAAGAGTCAGAAGGGAGAGGAGCTGTAAATCTCAGCCCGAACGAACAGTACTAAATAAGGTTGGGTTGAGAGGCACGTCACCTGGATAGGTCAGTTTCACAAGGTGGTTTTGGACGAAAATAAATTTCATTTGGGTGGTCCAAACGGTTGAAGGTATTACTGACATTTCCTACGAGAAGAGTCAGAGGCAGGTTGATGGTATGGAGAGCTTCAGTTTCGCTTGAGAAGTTAAACTCGGTATTTCCGCAGGGATGCTGACTGGCCATTCCGACACTTTCAAAGATTACCATGCATGGGCTGATACGAGGATGTGCGTGTGGTATGTTAACAAGACACCTAGAGAGAACAAAACTGTAGCGATGACGCAAACAACTTCAGACTGTAACCTAACAATCTTTGAGCTTCCGTCAAAACCGGCTGGCCTGTAACAACCGAATTTTCGAGTCAAAGGACCAACTAAACGAGGCGCAGAAACCTTGAATAGATCGGTACTTCTAAGATGGATTAGTAACATGAATAAACCTTTTTGAAGTGAAATGAAGGTTTTTAGAGTCAAACAGTGACATCGTAACATGAGTGGACATGATCATGTGACAGCTATTCGCTGACCATTCTTTTTACCCTACCCTATATTTAAACATTTTATGGTAGAATCGTGCTCTAGACATTGCCACTTTTTACTCATGCCGAATGCCAAATCGATTTGCTGAAAATCTCGAAATTCTGTTGAAGTACAGATAGCCGTATAACTGCGAGAAAAAGGTATCATTGATACGGGCCAACATTGGATCACTCTCTTACAAGACGGCCACGAATGTCCACATCAAATGGTACCAAACAGTTAACTAATTAGCGATGCTTGCTTGCAGAAGAATCATTGGTTTCCCCAAAAACCGGTCTCTCCTGTGAAATTGATTTGCATTCGACTTAAGTGTCTACGGCTTCTGTACTCTTGTGGCCGCGCATTTTTGTGTTTATGCATGATATGTGAACAAGGAGTCTCTTTAAAAATGGTGGTGTGGCTTGCGTCCTCTGGTAGGTAAGGCCTCAAGCAAATAATCTTTTTGGCTGATACTGCTAAGACGGAGCAGGCCACCTAAATACAGGTAGTAGTTCTGTGCAGTGAGCCCTGCTATCTGACACTTTTTTTCAATATTGTTTTTTGGGCTTCAGCCCCTCGTCAGCAGTCGGACAAGGCTGTTCCGACTAAACCTGCATCCATTTATCACTTGATGTAAGCTCGTGCGTGAGTACTCGTACCATGACTTCGGGATTTTTTTTGAATTTCAAGGCTTGAACCCGAGCGTTGGACTTCTGATCAACAGGTCGTGGGTTCGAGCCTCGTGTGGGGCACCGCCTTTGGTTCGGTATGAGTGGCTGAAGACGGCCAATGAGCCAGAAATGGCCATTCCAGTTGCATTGTATTTTTCGACTTTGCTCATCTTCCTCTACTACTACTACTACTACTACTACTACTACTACTACTACTACTACTACTACTACTACTACTACTACTACTACTACTACTACTACTACTACTACTACTACTACGACTACTACTACTACTACTACTACTACTACTACTACTACTACTACTACTACTACTACTACTACTACTACTACTACGTCTACTAAAAATACTAATAGTCACTGTGCGGCTGCTGGCGGGGCTCAATAATGAGCCCCAAGGCAGAGCGAGACGAGTGAGTTCCTTTAACGATCGGTGAGCGTTCATCAACGAATATCAGTATCTGGAGTTGAACAACACAGGGAGGCATACTAGAGCAAGTACATTACTTAGCACCATTTTTAAAGGCAGGTTTAACATTTTACTAATTTTATGGATTTCGGACGTCAGAGACGGCTTAATGCATTCCCTACTACACTTTTCCAGCGATGAAAAACCGCGTTTTACCTGCAGTTCTACTACACAAGTAGGTTTCGCTGATCTTCGGCTTTTGAATGCCGCGTTCGATGAAAGTTTGTTTTAAATGTTAGTCACTGTTTCTTCGTCAAGGTCATAAGACGGATTATCGAAACATTCGATTTCTGGGAAAACCGACGTATGCATTGAAGGTAGAGGGAATTTCCCTCCTAAATATGGATACTTCAATCAACCTATCTTTCTGTAGTTATGTCAATTTTCATTGAGTTCCTTGGCAATAAATTCTGAACAAACCATTTTAACAAAAGACTTTACAGAATACCCCTCCTTCGAACTTGCAGGAATCTTTTCGAGGTTGTTGGCTATTTTTCAAGGATAATGATAGGTCTGCGATACTATAATTCCTATTTACTAATGAGGACATTTTAGAAATACCAAAGTAGGAAAAAAGCATTCTGAGTGAAAATCAGTTATATCCTCCAAAGTTGAGTGCTTGTTTCTAAAATTTATACGAGGACAGTACTTCGCAACCCAAGGCGAATGCATTCATTCCACTTCTTTTTTACTCGATTTGAGACGGTTTCCTAACTACTTATTGGAAGCGAGCAACATAATTTTATAAACTCTAATTTAGTTACCTACTTGTGGTTCACAAAGGTTTGCTCATCGAGTTCTTGAGTTTCTCGATTAATATAGTAGTTTTACTTATTTTATCGTTCACTGTGCTACTTAAATAAGCAAGCGTTTATGCTATTTGCAGGTATAGAGAAAAGTATAAGATAAGTATAACACATCTCTACAAGTTTTCATTTGTGCATTTTTAGGTTACTGATTATACCCTACCGACAACATAAGTATTAACCGAAAGCCCAAGCACGTGTTTCGCCGATATTCTGCCGACATGTGGCCCAGTTGCAACGTTCTCGGCTCATCAGTGGGTCTCCCAGCGTTCCTCGTGTGCTTCCTGGTCGATACTCCAGTTCTGAGATTGCTGCTTATTAATCTCTCCAGAAATTAATCGCTAACTTGAAGTACTTCAGTCAACATAAAGCTCAATTACGACCGAATTATTCCAATTTACCGATTTACACCTGAGATTATTAAAAGCAGCCATTATATTTTAAGAATATTTTCTGAGTAAAAGAGGACAAAACTGGTTAAATGCCGTAGGCATTTGCTTATTCTCCTGAGTATTTGAACTCGCACGGGAGTACATAACCAGAGAACAAGATAGTCACCGAACAAATAAACATTATAGGGGAAAGTTATCAATCAACGATCAGTCACACCGTTATGAAGGTGGCTGCACAGTGCTGTGTATGCAAGTGCCAGATAGATGCATCGGTTGTTTCGTTCTCGTCTGAGGCCCAGGATTCAAACATGTTTCGGCCTATGTTTCTTCCGGCGTGGGTAATTATCTCGGTGACAACGAAGTTAAACTCGTGACTCCTTTCCAAAGTGTGTGTAGTCCATTTTGACAGTCTGTCCCCCTAAATGCATGATGATGCTTTTAATATTATAGTTCTTTTCAGGATTAGTTACATTTACACGTCATATTGTCTTTCTTGATCTTTAGTATAAAGTCTGTTTTTTGTGATTGTTTGTAAAACCCGTACTACAATTGATTACAAAACCCCAAAACTATGAGTCAGTGCTTTACTCAGGGAAGATATTGACTTAACTTGCCTCAGCATGAAATGTTCTGGCGTTATTCAGTTGAATCCATCACACATAAAAGGATGGACGGAGCCATTAAGAACTCTCGTCGCATATGGTTTGATGTGAAAATGCCATATATTGCCTCCTTAGTGGGACTTTAAGTTTCTGAGACTGTATTGTTCCCTATAAAAAATTAGCAAGTCTAATAATCTTTTTCTGTATTTATAATAATTTTTTATTGGTGACTTCGAAAGTCTGCTGTTTACACCCATTCAAAAATTGGTGCACTTAATTCCATTACGAAGTTCTTTCATTATTTGAAGTGCAATGTTCCTATGTTTTACTCTATGTAAGGAAGAGGAAGATTTGCAAGCCATTCTAGTAGTATCTTCTAAGTTTTGTATCTTAATGTGCTGAATTGTTTTGCTGCTTGCCGCGGTAAGTTCTCTACGAGAGTAATCCTGCTTAATCAAGCGATGCCACACATTACCGTTGTATCTTAACATTGGTCGACCATATCCTCCAAACGCTTTGTCAGAATTAACAAAAGAGCTCTATTCACGCCTAGGATATCCACGACTTTCATTGTTATCTTGACACATTTAGACGGTGGTTTGAGAATGACCGTCTTTTACACACCCAGGTCCCATGGTACGCTAACTGATTGGAAGTGGCGGATTTCATTGTAGTACTAAGCTTTGAGGATTCCTGTTCGATAGTCCGACCGGAAAGTTCTAAGGCCCGACTCTTCAGACGTGAGCGTATAACAACGAGAATGTTAATAAATTTGATTGGAATGTGAATCAAAATCAGTCAAAAGAATCCGATGTAATATGGTGCAAATAATTTATTATATGAGCATGGTACTGCAGAATAGACTCTATTCCCTGCCTACATGACTAATTGACCTATGATAGACATAAAGCAGCCCTGTTTTTAAAAATTTTGAATGCGATTTTCGATGATGCACCCAATTCTTTTATTTGCAGAACTGGTGACTGAGCTAGCGACCGTTTGAACGTCGTTCCTGTGCCCCATAACAGGGTGATTTATGCGTGAATTAGTCTTTATTGCTATAGATCTGCACTGAGTGACCTTTTAGAATCGAAATATATTCCAGAATTTCAGTCAATATTTCATGCGATAGTACATGTAATATACAGGACACGTAATTCAGAATCTACAAAAGAGGTGTAAATGGACGTAATAAGAGCTATATAACCAGGGAATGAGTATCCCAAGCGCAGTATGCGAAGAATGCATAGTATTCATTTGGACGATCGTAAAAACGCAGTCATTCCACTTTTGCCTGAGGCGCTTCTTAAAATGCCAAAAATACTCCACCAAAAGTCAACATGCTACTGTTTAGGAATTTACACGTCGGATGAGTCTTGCAACCGCCCTAAGTAGAATTTAATTTCGATAACACCCGGAAAATTACTGTCTAATTTCCTGCAGTTTGGCACATACTGCTTCTGGTTGGCAGCGTTTAGACTGACCTGTAATTGAACAAGAGAAGCACAATTATTTGGAAGTGAGGAAATTCGGCAACCACAAATGACAAACCATCTGATGATCTCAAAACATCCACTGACGTCGATTGAATCCAAAATTGATACTCAGAGGTACACGAATTAAAGAGGAAAAAATTCCTGTCACCTGAGAGGCGATAGGTTTACGGTTAACTCCATTTGCCTGCAGATTTCTGATTGCTGACATTTAAACGGAAGAAGCTTGAGTGTGAAGTCCGAAAGCAGCTTTTTATCCAATCTTTAAATGCCGTTTTTTAGGTTATTTGTGACTGTGCTGCTGAATAATTCCCGTATACTACGTTAATCTTTCGGGTTTTAATACGCTACCATCCCAGAAGGCAGGTTCTTAGATGTAGAAAAAGTTTTCCACCTGCAAATGTTTGCGTTAAATATCAGCAAATATTCATATGCTTGTAGAGCTACTACTTCGACCAGCATTTAAAATTTTAGTCGGTCAAATGGAGAGCTGATGCCGAAGTGAAGTCCTGCTTTTGGCCACACATTGGCAGGAAGCCTCCCTCTGAATTCCTGTCTCTATAAAAATGAGGGCATTGAGTATTGCTTACTAAAAAAAATAGACAATTACGACTATGCTATACTCTAACTTAGGACTGGAATATTCCTCATGTTTTCTGATGAGCAGTGCTTTTTCCATTGGTGCTGCAGCCAGACTGCCAACATCCTCTGAATGTTCGCAGTAATTTAACTTCGATTTAATTAAATAGGATGGTTAATGGACCTTTATTCTACCAAAACCCTTTTTTCAAAGAATCTTGTTTAAACTATTTATATGCAAAAACCTCTATGGCTAGGACACTTATCTCCCAATAGCCCCTGCTGTCCTCAATTGAAATTGAGTGGTTTTTCGATCGGTGGAAATTTTTGCCTTGAGCTCTTACATAGGATTTTGAGTGCAAGTAAAATAATCGTGGCAGTGTGCAGCGAACGAGGGAAGCTTGGTAGCATATGCAATTAGTTACAGTTTTCGATGCCTTTACTCCAACCCTCATTCCTATGACGTATGAAGTCATAATCCTTTTAGAAGTTGAACTCTCATAAAACTAAATCGGTCAAAGCTAATGCTTTCAAAGATTATCTTTTCAAAATTTTGGGTAGAACAATCTTTTTGTGGCGCTTCGAAGTAGCTGTTTAGTTGGCAGTTGCGTGGCGAAGGGTGATCCCCGGGACATAAATGCATAGAAAATAGACGGGTCAATCTTCCCACGAGTGAAATTAATGTCTTTTAATGATAACGCCAAGCAAAAGCGAGTGAAAAAATGAACCACAATCGGTGGTGTGGGTCGGAGCTTGCAATTAAAGTTGTGCCAAAGTCAACAGGCGGTTTTAACTCAATAAAACAAACCGTATCTTCTTATTACGCCTACTTGGCAAATGAAATGTGCCCCAAATGATCATTATAGGCTCCCTCCTCTTCGCCCGTAAGAGTTCTTCAGACGATGTTATAGGTATAGTGCTCTCAGTTGGATGAAACTTTTCAAACTAGTCCAAATTAAAAACGCGACGAAGTGTACAGTGAAACGGTCTTTCTTGCTTCAGACTCTAAAAACAAGAATGGTGACTAGAGTCTGGCATAGGATTTAGAATATGCAAGATTTTCTGCGACAGAAGCACTCAAAAGTATAATGAACAAGGCACTTAAGAGTGGGCTACAGAACAGTTGGCGTTACGAAGAATTATTGACACCCAGCAAACAGGAAATGACCCCACTGCCCACTGTGCTTCATAAGATATGTACATACTCTTCGTGTGACAGCCGAGTGAGAATACCTTGCGTGCCTACCTTCAGGAATGGTGCGTGCCTCTGTTTAGTTATGTAGGATAAATCGTTTCGTTCCCAGGGTCATGTCGCCAGGTCGCCCGCTAAAGTACCCACCAGGCCCTGTCCTTACTTGGTTCAGTCTTGGCAGCGCGTCCTTACCGAGTCATCCAAATGAGTGAAAATCTAATTTACACATCGAATTTTGTGCCTAAAATGATGTTTCCTGCTTTCTTTCGCTGTCAGAAGCACGAAGTTGTTAGAATTAACTCTGATGTAGGAATAAATCAAGCGTGAGTGGTACGGCCAGGATGAAGCATTCATATACATAGCCTTGCTTCCTTTAGGGAATGGAGTAATTTAACGCGGCTATGCCCATACTTTTCCCCCACCGTACGTGTAATGGCGCACAAAAATAACAAAAGCTCACAACTGCATTATTCTCTATTTACAGATAACCGTGATATTTGTTCGAAGTGACGGTACTCTGGAAAAGGCGGGAGTACATTTAGACCACGGTTAAACTTTAACAGTGTTACATTTTTAAACAACCCTGGACCATTTTCTGTTCCAAAATTATCACTTAATACGTGTTATTTAAGTCACAAAAATATCAGTTATAAAAAGGTTATTTGTGAATTAAAAATAACCTGAAAGTTAATTTGAGGAGACTTACAACAAAGGTGGAAGCATGGATTGAATCTTCTGGACAAAGGTAGCCGCCAGAGCACGGTTATTCAGCCGAAAAATTGCCTGTATTTGAAGCATGAGCATATAAGCGTTTTACCAGTTTTGCACCTCTAACGTTTTCGTAAGAGATTCATTGAACGCATTTCTAGCTCATCATATAAATACTAACTATCCTGCATTTTAGTGATCGTTTCATATAAAATTCACTGGAAGGTAAAATGATTTCCCATAGTTCATACGATCTTCTGAATGATCTTCAAAAAAATATGAGGACGCGCCCAAATATCTGCTCTCTTTTTTGAAAAAAAACGATCAATTCGACGCGGTCATTGTACGATCTTGAAAATGAAACTTTTTTAATTGTTTTGGCTACGTGCGAATGGACGCGAATATCCTAGTTCCATGTGCTTGGATGAGTGATGAGGGAGAAAACTAGCTTCCAACTAGCTCTATTTTTTAATATTTTATGCTTCTGAACTCCTGCAGGTGTCCATCGGCTTGGATATTAGCAGCAAAAAGAGGCCCCAGTTATAGAGGATGACAATTTGACCGTCGATTTCGACGAGGTCCACCGTATGCTCCACACCAGGTGGTGCAGGGACGGTGACTTGCGTGTGAATTAGTTTTATGTGATAGTAGCCGTGCGCTGCAGCTACCGCACTCTCTCCTCCTCCCCCACTTGAGCCCGGTGTCAAGACGGAGTCAAGAAGACCGGAGATGGGAGAGGGCGCAGGTTTCTGGCGTGGCCGGAGCCGTCCCTGGGTGTACCACCACACCTGACTCGGATCCCACGGAGTGGGAGTGCCATAAAGGCAACATTAAGAAGGAGCCATTGCAGCCTGACTCTCAGTCTGCCAGTCAGCCACTCCAAACAAAAACATTGGGCTGACCACGCGGTCCGAGTTATCCCGTCAGTTGGCAACCTTCCAAACCACGGCTTTTAGCGCACCGTGATCGTTTTAAGCGCGTCAGATTGTTTATAGTGAGGAAAATAGGCTGAGCTGTTGACCTTACCTTTTCCCATACCCCCTCAATCACACCACCATCCGAGCCAGTCAGTTGTCTGAGGTGGGAGTGGGCGCATTGGCTGATGGGTCGGCGTACCCGTCTTCGCGCGCCACAGCATGTCCTGGCCCCCATAACGCACACTCCAGGATTTACTTACTCAGGAGATATGGAGGAGCCATCGCCGTCAGACTCCCAGTCCACTGGTCAGCCTCTCGACACACACAGCACATATACTGGGCCGACGGCGTGGTCTGGTGTAATCGTCAGATTGGCAGCCTTCCAAGCCATTGTTTCTAGGAAACCGTGATTTTATCAAGTAAATTATGATTATTGTGAGGGTGTTGTCTATGTTTCGGTGTAGATGGTGTGCGCTGATGTGGCTTAGCCTCCGGTGGTTTACCGCAGGTTGTCGTGGAGGCGCATGTGTCCTTATAGGCCCATGCAGTGTGTAAATGAGCGGGAGCAGTGAGGGCAGTGGAGGTGGGCGTGGCGACTGTATGTCGGAACCCCAGGCACTGGTTAACCAGCCTCCGTGCGATGGATTCGCAGGTGACCGACTAGGCCGATGCGTGAGTTGAAGTTGCGGACGCAGTATGGGCAGGAGAAATCGGTAGAGGCTGGGAGAATGTCGTTCATGGTAGTGGGGGAGGCAGCGGTGGTAAGAATGGCAGCAGTGGAGGGTGTGCGTGATGTATCGGTGTTGTCGGCATTGCGGTGAATTCCGCTGTCATGGATGCGCATGTGACCGTATAGGCCCATGCGATTAACGAATGCGCGAGGACAGTAAGAACAGTGAAGGCGACGATCTCTGCTGTGTGTTGGTGCTCCAGGCACTGGTTCCCCAGTCTCCGTACGATGGATTCGCAAGTGACCGATCAAGCCGATGCGTGAGGTGAATGTGCGGTCGCATTGAGGACAGTTTAAGAGAGAGTCCCCATCGCTGATGGTGGTGGTGGTGGTAGTGAAGACGAAGGCGGTGGTGGGGGTAACAGGCGATGAGTAGATGGATGTGGTTTCTATGATGGTGAGGGTAATTGAATTGATGCCATGAGTGAGGATGGGGGAGTCTGAAGGAGGGTTGGCAGAATTTGACGTAGAAATTGGAATTGTCGGATTATTGGTGCATTGCGTCCAAAGATGTCCAACCAGCCCGATTCGCGCGCGGAAGATGCTTTGACAGCGTTGGCATGTTAACAGGGCCTGGCATCGATGATGTTTGTCCGGGGCGCTTATGAATTGCCTGCTGCTCTTTCGGCCTTGGTGGCGGCGATCCGGTTGGCCTCATAGATTGCTCAGCCAGTCTTCACGGATCTTCTCCATGCCGGTCTATCCTGGGGAGGTCCTCCCAGGTCGCCGGGTTGATTTGCAGTTGTTTCAGCGATTTCTTCAAAGTGTCCTTGTTACGTCGTTTTTGACCTCCCTGCCGGTGAGAACCCGTAGCGACATCTCCGTAGAAAAGTCGTTTGGGTAGTCGCTCGTCGTCCATTCTTACCAGGTGGCCGCTCCATCACAGTTGCACTTGCCTCAACATGGCATGGATGCTGAGGATCCGATCCGCTCCAGGACTTCCGTGTCCGGGAACCTGTCATGCCATCTCAGGTTCAGTATTCTGCGGAGGCAGCTGAGATGGAATTGATTCAGCTTCCTGGCTTGGTTTGAGTAGGCGGTCCAGGTCTCCGCTCCGTAAAGGAGTGTCGTCAAGACGATGGCCTTGCACATCTTTAGTTTGGTGTTAAGGTGAATGCAATGGCGGTTCCACACGGAGGCCTGCAGTCGGCCTAAAGCCTGACTAGCTTTGGAGATCCGTTGGGCAACCTCGTCATCGATTCTCGTGTTGCGTGACAGCGTGCTTCCTAGATAAGCGAAGGTTTCCACGTTTTTGAGTTGAGCACCGTTGAAATTGATTCGGGGATCATTGTATTCCGCGCTGAGTGGCGGCTGGTGCATGACAACCGTTTTGGCTGTACTGATTGTTAATCCAAAATTGGCGCAGCCTGCGGCGAAGAGGTCCATATTCCTTTGCATGTCCTCCTCCGTCACGGTGTTAAGGGCGCAGTCGTCCGCAAAGAGCAGTCATGGACTGTAGTCGTAGACACGTGCATTGAAGCCTGCATACGCCGACTGTTGAGAAGGTGCTCGTCAGTTCTGTAGGCGATGCGGATCCCAGGCTGCTCATCACGGTAGGCGTCCGTCAGCATAGCCGCGAACATTAGACTGAACAGGGTGGAAGCCAATACGCAGCCCTGCTTAACTCCGTTGGTCACTGTGAATGCTTCGTATACCGTCCCGTTGTCAGTGACGCACGCCGTCTTCCCGTCATGAAGCTGACGCACCATGTGCGTGAACCGCTCAGGACAGCCGAATTTCTGCATGACTTTCCACAGTCCGTCACGATTTACCGTGTCATAGGCTTTCGTTAGATCCACGAAGGTAGTGTATAGTTGAGTTCGCATCTCCTGGCACTTCTCTTGTAGCTGGCGGGCGGCAAAGATCATATCGGTTGTTCCGCGGTGTCGGTGGAAGCCACATTAGCTTTCCGGGAGTAGGTCCTGCTCTAGGTGACCGTTCAGACGATTGAGAAGGATACGGGCGAAGATCTTCCTGGCGATGTTGAGCAACGAGATGCCTCTGTGATTATCACAGAGTTGCCGGTTCCGCTTCCGTTTTTAGAGATGGACGATGGTCGCGTGTTTGAAATCTTGAGGAACTTGTCCTTGGCGCCACATCTCCTGGAAGATTGTTGTGAGTTCTGCCATCAACCGAGGCCCACCGTGCTTGTAGACTTCCGGTGGGATTGTGTCGGATCCCGGTGCTTTATCTCTGGAAATCTGCTGCTCAACCCGGATGGATTCTGGTAGGGAAGGCGGCAGATCCAGGTCTTTGTTCGTGTCCACTTGAGGGAGCCGTTCAATGGCAGCATCGGAGATGACTGATGAGCAATTAAGGACACATCTGAAGTGCTCGGCCCAGTGCTTCAGAATTTGCGATTTCTCTGTCAGCAGTGTTGTGCAGTTAGAGCTGAGCAGCGGTGCGGTCCCCTTGATACACGGGCCGTAGATGGCTTTGATGGCTTTGAAAAAGTATTTCATTTCATTGTTGTCCGCATACTTCTGGATTTCCTCAGCTCTTTGAATCATCCAGGCATCCTGCATCTCCCCCAGTCGTTGTTGTACAAGGCGGAGGCATATGAATAAGGCTTTTTCGGTGGTGTCAGTCCTAAAGTCCAAGTAGGCTTTGTTTAGTCCATTCTTCTCCGCGAGTAAGTTGCTGATGTTGGCGTCATTGTCGTCAAACCAGTCATGGTGTTGACGGCGTGCGCGTCCGAGCACTTCGAGGGTAGTGGACTGGACGACATTTCGCAGTTGACACCATCGTGCCTTCACGGTAGCATTATCATCTGGAGCATGCATATCCTCCAGTTTCTCGGTTATTTGGTTGCTGAAACCAAAAAAGTGAGCAGACAAATTTAACAAAAGAGTATATAACTTACCTAACGGCCTCTTACCTTGGGGTCTTCGTCGGGGTTGCAGTCGGAGCCTCATCTGACAGGTGACGAGGCGGTGATCTGTTTAACAATCGGCATCGCGGATTGCCTTGGTTACCAGCACGTCCTATCGATCTCGTCTCCGGACAAGAGCATAGTCCAGCAGATGCCAGCGCCGCGACCGAGGGTGCATCCACGTGGCCTTCTCCCGCGTCGGAAGGCGGAAGAAAGTGTTGGTCAGCAGGAGATGGTGTTCCGCACACGTTTGCAGACAAAGGATGCCGTTATCGTTACAGCTACCGAGACCGTGGGGACTCAGCACTCCCTACCAGGCAGCGTGGTCCGTCCCAACGTGGGCGTTGAAGTCACCAAGGACAATTAACTTGTCCACTTTCGGCACAGTCGCCAGCAGGGCGTGCAGGTCCTCGTAGAATTCGTCCTTCGCCGCATCAGAGCTCGTCAGTGAGGGAGCGTAGACGCTTATAATGGTGGCAAACTGGTCTCCCCGAAGAGGCAGGCGGAGGCTCATCAGGCGATCATTGATACCCTGCGGTAGACAGGGCAGACGTCCCACGATGTCGTTACGGATGGCAAAGGCAACACCAGCGTCGTGTCGCTCTGCCTTTGGCCGGCTGCTTCAGAGGAAGATGTAGCTGACACCCACATCCTCCAGCTGACCCTGCTCAGAGAATCAGGTCTCGCTGAGAGCAGCAATGTCCACCTTGTAGCACGCCAGTTCCCGAGCGACGAGCACCGTCCTCCGTTCCGGCCGGTTGCTCCTAGGATTTTCTTAAAGGGAACGAACATTCCAGGCTGCTAGTGTGAGTGAACTCACCTGAGCAGCCTGGAGGGTATGGCGAGGGGGACGGGGGGTATTGTTGTTTTTTGAGTTTACGACCGCGTATTTTGCGATCTGTGAGCCGCGGCCGGCTGCAGAAGACGTGATAACTAGCATTTGTTTAGGGCACCTTTTTTAGACCCTTCCTCCGCGAGGAAGCAAGCAGTACTGTCCCTTAATAGGTCTGCTGAGACATCCCAGACGGCTGTAGAACTCTTCTATGGTTCACGGTTTGTTTTAGTGGGAGAAGGACCCGAGTTAGCCTGGGCCGCCTACGGGGTTGCTGTTGCCCCCACCGTAGGACTTTTTGAGAGGGGAGTGGTGGGAAGTTCGGGAGTCAGACATACCGGGTGTGGAGGCACGCACAACACCGACGACCCTCACCTGGTTTAGCCCGCTGGTCGTGACCGTTGCCCGGGGTGTGGCCGCTGGGACGAAACTAACTTCGAGGAGCCACAGGTGAGAGTTGGGTACCAGTTAGAGGCGGCAACAGGAGCATTCACCACCTGTACGAGACATATGGAGCGAACAAATGCTATCTGTGTGGTGCTACCCCTAGCTAGTACCCCATGCACCCCTATAGAGGATACAATCCACCCAACAGTTGTTTTTTACTCCTATCACCGGCCATGAACACCACCACCACCACCCCCACTACCAGCACCACTACTGCCACCATGACCACCATCATCACTACCACCACCATCACCACCACCACCACCACCACCACGGATGGCTGATATCCTTAAGTATACTTTCAATGACATGCTTACTTTCTGATGCTAATAAAAAAGGAAAATAATTATGTCTATTTCTCCAAAAAAGATCAAATAAATGCATTCTCTTTTTCATGGGATTCTCGACGCTCATGTATAATGCATCCGTTTTAATGAATGAGAGAGTCAACGTGCTCATTGATTATTGACATTTTTTAACAATTACATGTTAAACTCAATACTATTTGGCGTTGAAGGTTTAGATTTTTTTAACTCATTAAAAATTATAAGTCAAACTTATGAGAAATCCTTTGGGAGAAAACGTTTCAGGTTCGGAACCAAAAATAGACATGGGAAGTTGAATCGAAATGTATCAGCTTCGGCCGGATAACCACCCACTTGTTACACGATGTCAACATACAGTCGGTATTATACACATATTGTACGGCTCTACATACTGCGATTACTGTACTGTACGCTGCAGACTATCTGTTAACAGCTTACGAATAATGCGCGGTTATCCTATTGAATCTGATGGATTTCGGCTCAAACGTTCACGTAAAGTCTCAAAGCAAATCCAAATAGATTTTTCCGAAGGATTTATGGTATAAATTACTTATATAATCTCCTAAGCAGGACAACGGAAAAGGTAGACCCTGTAAAGGAATAAAGGTAGCCCTGTGAATTTATAGGAGGAATGAATATTCCGGTGTTCTTATGCTCAAATAAGCACTTAAACAAACCTTAACCTTAGTCCTAATCATAATCGCAATCCTACAGTTAGTACTAACATATTTTCATATTCTGTTTAGGGGGCCATATAATTCATCCTTACCAGGTTTACTCCAAGTTAAGGTATTAATTTCTGAAAGAGGAAAAAGCAAGGATTAAACAATTTGGCAGACCAGATGTATGAGTGAAAATGGATGAAACGCTAATAAGTCGAATGAACTATAGCCCGCGACAACAGAATCGACAGCGCAGGTAGTTAAGACGTAAGGCATGCCAAAATGGTGCACTTTATTTGTACGGGGGCAGTTGGCCATTGTTAAGATCCCTTCCGCCACATGCATTTCATACTTCCAATCTTGGCAGCTACCAAATATCCCGTTGAAGGTGGTGCCGTTTGGCTCAATCATTCATGTCAGTTTTCGTCCCAAAAGATTTACTCCGAATTATTACACTGATTTCTGAGGCCAGTCAAAAGCTTTGTTTTGTGCAGATTTTGAAAATTTTAACATCACAAATCCAGACTTCTAGCATTAAATGGTCAAATTTATGCTTCGCATCCCACCAGCGAGGAGGCTGTTCACATGATTGACATAGAACACAAGAAGATTTGCTTATTCAATTATTTGAAAAAAGTCTTATTTCAGAAGCTCGTTATCTGAGCCTTATTTGAACCGAACATCACCCATGGATGCATGCTGGTTCGTTATTTTAGAAACGAGACGAAAAACGGTATGATTTGCTGCATTCCATCTGAAATGGAGCACCATAAATGATAAGGCGGAGGCGGGGGGTAATGGCACACCAGTATCTACCACCGATCTTATCTCCAGCAAACTTTATTAGATCTTACCTCAAGATTACAACGGGAAAGGGAAAAATGAGATCACTCCTGCGGGTTTTTTTCTCACTACAATAATTCTGCGGCAGACTGGGATACTACGTTTCATTTAAAGTCTCAGGTTGACAGGTGAGCAACCGCGAGAATAACCCAACTCTCAGGCCTAAGAGTCAATGTGCAAACCCCCACTGTTAACTTTACTTTATCGAAAAGCGTAGTCATTTAAGTTCCAAAGCTGAATTGCATAATGAGCACACATCTTACCCTTACGCAACTTATCGTCGAGCTGGCCAATGCACCTGGTTATTTTGACCGGTAGTACCAACCAATCAAAATTGTTACGACAAGATAATGTGAAGGTAACGCTTTTTAAGGCTTCATTGCGTAAATCGAATCCAGGCCAATTAAAATCGTTTAGTTTATTATCTCGATATCATTCCTGGCTTTAAGACACTTTGATTATTCTGACACCATTTCGATTTCAGGTGTACTCAAACTTCTGATAAAAGATTACAAATAGCATGGATATATATTAAAAGTATTATATTTTTTGCCAAATTTGCATTATTCCTCTGAGCCAATTAAATAAAAATTGAAGATTAATATGCCTTCAATTTCTCACGGTTTTTAATTAGTTTACCGCGTGGGAAAAAAGACAACATTTTATATCGTTACAGATGTCGTATTTGCGATGTTAATCCAGCGCGATGTAACATGAAAACGTAAATTTTGCTGAATAAGAAAACATAATTTTTGTCTAAGGGGTTCGCCATATAACGGAAATGAATTTTACGATTAGTCAAGCGACTTTGCACTGACTAACATATGGTGAACATCTGGCCAGCCATTGTTTATCTCCGCATATAATAAAATTTTGCGCAGCTAACTCCTGTTTCCGAATTCGAAACTGTTTGTACAAGGAAGGCTTTAAATGTGGCAGACTGTAAGTACATGCTCGTTTCATGGTGATGTTGAAGATTTTACGTTTTTCTAGTGGTGTCAGTTCATTTGAAAGCTAAAATATTTAGGCTCCAAAGGTAAGGGAGCACATTTTGACTGATTTTAAAATTATGAGTAAACAGCCATAGATCTCCGAACGTGCATATGCCTGGATATCTGAAGCACAAAGTATGAAATCTCGAAAAGACGTCCAGTAAAAGAAATTAAAAATATTCATATCATGTACAAGTGCCAATTTACTCGATTAAAGCCCAACGTTCGGCTTGAAATTTCCTTTCGTGTATTTTAGCGAGTTTAAATTCAAATCTCCAACATGTGGCAGATGTGATATCAATCCGATTTCCACTTAACACGTGCTCCTTCTTGTCGTACGTTTCAGGGAACCTAAATGATAAAGTTATGCAAGTCGAAGTTGTCGGGGCTTTTGAGCTTGAAGACATAATGCCTAAGCTTTTTATTGAAGTCATAAAAATCACAGTACTATAGGCGTCGATGCGGCAGAAAGTATATAGTAACACGTGTGAAGGACTATACAACTTATTCACATTCTTGACTGAAAGAAAAGCAGTCTCTGAGACGGCCATGCTGATTTCATCATTTCGAGGTTCGCAAAATTGCTTCTACGGTCACCTACTTCAAAGCTCTCATTTGTTCCATTATTCATGATTCCATGAGCTTATGTCCCCTTACTATTAATTTAAGATGAAACATAACATTTTCAATAAAGACGAGTGAGTCTGGAATGACCAGTTCCGGTTGATCAATCTTAATCTCCCAGTCATACCTAATCTTTACCCGAGAATGCTGGTTAGGTGTCTAAAAACCTAATGTAAACGGTGCAAAACAACATTAGGATGAGTATTGCTGGCTAATGATGGTTATTAAGCCAGAATTGGCCATTCCAGGCTGCCTTATCTTTGTCGGTACTCCTTTTTGTGTTATAGTACTCAACTATCTGTGGCTAATGTAAAGGGTCAAGAGTGGGCCCCAAGACATAATCGGGGCACGCATGTCCTGTATTACCATCCACGAGTGCCTTTGTATTATTTTTAGTCTAAAACAAAAAGTGTCGTTCTCAGTGGTATTAAATTCCAACAGCTACAGAGATAAGCATTGGTTTCAACTCAGTAGTCACAGGCCAAACATTTTTCCGGGGCTTAACGGTAGTGATATGAAGACAGTATATCCAATGGCAACGGACAACAATATGAACACGTTGATCAAGGGCTAAACAAAAGATTGAGGGTTCGAGCCTCAAGGAGTTAAAAACCTTGGGTTGGTTGTGGCTCGCTGAAAACTCTTTAAGACACAGGAGGACGTAAAGTGATCTGAAAACATCCTCTGCGAAAAAAACGCCTTATTTACTCATTGGTTTTATAAAAAAATTAAAGTTGAGTCATATTTTAACAAGGCTCCTTAAATTGCATTTTTGTAACGTATAATTGGTAAGAGGGCTGTAGGAAATGAAAGTCATTTGTTGTAGAACGGAAACTCAAAGGTGAATTTCTTATAAATTCGAGTTATACTGCGGTAGCATTACAATCCCTATGTTTTACTGTGCAAAATACTCCCATAAATGTAAACAACTTTGAATAAACATCAACCATCTAGCTGCCTCCTAATGGCTTATTCTCATTTGACTAAATTATATGATCTGCTGACGTTTAGTTTTTTTTACGTACAAGGAAAGCTCGGTTGATATTCAACAACATCTTGAATTTCGAATTTTACTTTTAAAAATCCCAATTTTTGCATCGGAGATTCTGACAGTTGCTTCTGTAAACTCAAAGGTATATGCTCACATGGGGGAAATTTCTTAAGAACCCTTTTGGTGGTCCATATGATACATCAAAATAAGTTAGGCAAACGCAGTCCCTGCAGTGGAACCCTTTATTAACTGGCACATAAATGCTTTCTTGCCAACCCATGAATAATAATCTGTTGCTGCATGCTTTCGTCCCACCGGCGGAGTCAAATTGACCCAGTCAGAGGCATCTTTATTTTATTTTCAACTTGCCTACTTAATAATACGGAAAGGTTTTGCAGTATAGATTATCTAGGCACGCTCCTTACGAAGATGATCCTGTAGAAGTAATCGTTCAAGCAAACTACAATAGATTTGCGATCTCATGGATTATCATCCATAATACTGGAATGCGTTTTGCCTAAAAAAATACTAAATAAGTGTTGTGATATTAATTAGCTGGCAGATTTATCCTAATGTTTTTCCTTCACGTCAGGATGCCAGTCTCTGAACGAGCTCCTTTCTGGTCACCTGGGAAAACTAAGCCTAGGCAAAATGACTGTATAAATTGTATGCAGGTTTCTTATTTATTTTCGATGCACGAAACAATATTTTCGTGCTCATTTAATAGAAAATTACGTCTTCTTTAGATTTAATGCTTGACAAAGGGGTATTGAAAACCCCAGTGAAATCCCAGTGTTTGGCTCTACTTTCTTCTTTCTCCAAAATAAATTACCAGAAGATGTTTACCCGTACGGTTTTTTTTACAGGGAACTCTGAAAAGGGCATCTACCGACGCTATCTGCACTGCAAAAAATTGCTGCACTCCTAATACGTTGTTTTGAAAAAGAAAGATGACTGAGCATTCGAACTGGGACATTATCCTGCCCGTCAACGTTTCTCTCAACCCTTGGGACTAAAACATGCGCTAGCAGGAAATCAACCTAAATAATAAATGTTGAAAAAGTTCAAACGTTGATGAGCAGAGAGTAAATGCTTCTACATTTCCTAAGGCTGCGTTACTAGACGTTGGAATGAAGAAAAGTAAATTGCCATTATCGCCTGGCAAACGTAATCTGCCTTTCGGAAAACAGTAATATCAGTGTCTGTTAAAGATTGCCTTTCCACCAAGTTTTGTCAAAATGACTATATAACTCGGCAAAAGGACTAAAGCAAAAACATTCTTGCTAATAACCTTTACTTTTACTGTTTTCTAAAATACCGTGCACCGTTAGGTACATACAAAAATGCAAGGACCTGATATTTATCTGTTAAACTCATCACTTAACCGTTCGTTTTTCTGAAGGTCGATAAGCTCTAAGTGAATATTATTTTGCCAATAGCGTTTCTGATCAGCATTATGTTATTTTGGCAAGCATATGTTGTACTGTGCTCGTTTGTGCTCATTCCATCACTAAGTTGATTCTGTGATAATCGCAACGGGATTCTGCGGTGGTCCCCAGTGAAATTCAGACTTTAAACCCTTACACTTACGTATCCTTTCATCTTAAAAGCATGGTGCTGATATCACAGTTTGTTGAGTTCTCATAAAATAATACACCAAAGTTGGCTCTGACAGCGTGCGTTCGACAGTTATCGCTTTGATTATTTAGGAACACAGATGAGAATTATTAAGAGGGTAGAGCTAAACTTCCTTCCATTTAAATAAATGATCATTGGGCAGTATTAAAAGTAATGAATCATTACTGTAGGACTATGACTTATTAAGCGAGGTTTCGGGAGGATAGTCAACTCAATTTTGAATTGAGACAAACAATTAAAATAGCTTTGGAACGTTGCTGACAGTTATCTAAGTTGTCATCGCTTAAAAAATTTTACATGATCAAACAACAGCGTTCCTGAAATTTTTTATTCATTCTGCATACATTATCGCGATTGAATTTTTACATGCTTATGAAATTTTATTAACTCATGCACAACTCGTGTTTTTTAAATAATCCCCAGAAGCGAAAGACTGTTATTGTTTTTCTGCTGAGATGTCAACATAAATAAAAGCAGGTAACAAGTAGAAAAAAAATTTTTTGCTTAACAAATGAATATGTTTCTTATCACTTTTTAAGTGGCTTATATTTTTGTATACGCTCACTCTGAAATCTATCAGATAAAGTCTTGTCAAATGTGCAAATTGCCATTTCAGAAATCCGGAAAGATGCAGGGGACAATAAACATCTGACTTCTTACAAACACTTTTTCCGAAACAGTTTTCCCTTCGAAACATATTTTAGCCACCCAAGAATATAAAGCGCGTAGATTAAAACCACATGGTTTGAAAAAGCTATGAGAGTTACAATAGGGCCCGAAGTTGACTGAACTTTTAGTCAAAATGTACCTAAATCATGACTTTATTGCGGTCTGAAACATTCTAGAATCTGATGGTTCGTAAGGAAACGACATTGTTCATTCAAAATTTGCTGAATATAAATGCAGTTAGTAGTTTACACTTACTCAATAGATCATAGCCAGTCCGTTGATGTTATGAATCACCCAAGGACTTCGAAAGCAAAGTTTATGGTGAAACACTCAGTAATAATGATATCTTGAGCAAGTCGATGAGAAGATATTTCCCATAGTTCAGTATTTGGTTTTAAATCTGTCGTCATTTAGTTTGTCCGTGGAAAGTAGAACCTTCTTCGTGTTTCTTAAGTAAAAGACAGCGGATCTCCTAGCCCACAGTTGATTGTGAATATTTGGGTTGCTGCCTGAATGGTGACTTCTGCTTGGATGCCTTAAGAAATTTTCGTTAGTTATTTAGTTTTTGGCCACAAAACCTGTATTCTCGTGTGGATGTTAGTGTTCTCTTTGCAATTCAATCTTATCCACCATAACGGCAAATTCGACATATTTCCTTTCACATCGGTTTACAAGAATAAAAGTCTGTTTTAATAAAAAGTCAATTAACATGACAGAATACGGATTTGAAAATATATTTTCGATAACTTTCTTTCAGAAATATATGAGTTATACTATTATAAACAAATGTAGCGTGCATTCAATCCGCGTAAAACACTAGCAAGCATTTCCGAATTTATTAAAAGTTCCTGTTTTCTAGCAAGAAATTTTAAACATTTTGTCAACAGTTTCAATGTAAAGCAAGCCTAAGCAATGAGACTTACTAGTCTTTAAATCATTCGTGGTTTCTTAAGACTTAGGATCATCACATACTGTTATGTATACTTGATTCTTACGCAGAAATTTGCCAATAATACGTTTCGGTTTATAACATCAATTTCAAAGGCATTCTCAGGGAAATATTATACCAAGTGAGACATTAATTCTGGCATTATAATAAGTCAGATAACGCGCTATCCAAAACAGCCTCAAACTTATTTTCGCATAATTATCGTTACTAGATAAAATTGTGAATTTAAACGAGCATTTGATTTGTGATTTTCGCCTCTCTGCAATATCAAATTTAGTTTTCGTGATTCAGACTTAAGTAAAATAAGCAATTAAATCATACAGTAGCAACAACCTTTAGTTGGCTGTTAAAGACAGAATTCACTCAACCTTTGGAAATTCGCAGCTATTCATGCCAATTACATACGATTCCCCCTTTCACCGCCCCAATTATAACTGAAGCATTTTAACCCTTACGTCTAGCGGTAGAGCCATATAAGCCAGACATAGCTTCCAGTGGGGTACCGTTAAAATAGCAGTTCCACCATTCCAGAGGTTTCTTTTAAAACAACTCGCTCTTCGCCTTTGAGCTTTTTTGCTATGAAAGGTTTTGAATTTCTTTTCCTAAGGCTTTTGCACTGTACATTGAATTTTCTCTTAATTTTTAGAAAAGTATATTGCGAACATTTTTAATCTAATAAGGTTTTGTTAACTGACCATACCAGATGCTATATCCCACCAGGATTATTTCGAATCAGCTGCTCATCGAACGGGTTTTTCTCGCCATTGCACTGTGGTGTAATATGCTTTTTACAGAGATCTTGAACCCGTGGTTGCAAAAGATTATCTTGTCCGCATATATTTATATTACCGAGCAGAATATATGCTCTTCTGCTTTACTTTCAAACTGATGCTTTGCGTGTCACGCAGTAGACGGTAAAGCAAATAGTACTAAATAATCGAGACTAATTGCTGACTGAAAATAAAATCGAAGTACGTTCAAGAGTGTCGCTTGACGACTTTCTGCTTCAGACTCAAACCTTAGTTGTACCAAAACATGGGTTTTAGGCTTCACTGTCCGGTTACGGCAAGTAAGCTAGAAATGGCCATTCCAGTGGGTTTTACCATGTTGGCAATACCTGACCACTGTTCACTAGTCATTATTAGACGCCAAATTGGGCTACGGACGCTCAGTTTCAATGCAACAACGGAGTCACCTATGTTCATCCAGCAATAGACAGAGATTGGTATGGGGTACTCGCATTAGGAATTTTTATGGCAAGTCCCTCTCCTTGGTACATAAAGAAATTCTTACTCGAATAGTGATGCGAGTTGAGACAACAATTCATAGTCTCTGTTTCAAGTCGTATCATAAAAGCAGTACAGCTTAAGTTTTCAAATGGTTCCCTTTTCCCGTAACAGAGTTATGCATGGATATTGCTGCACCTTAGAAGAAATATGTATCGTGAACCTTTCAGATACTGAGGACTTATTAATTACGAAAGCCCGCGAGAGCATACCGTTGTATTCTCCATTTTTAACGTTACGGCTTCGGAAAGCGACTAGATGACTAGGATTGGTTTAATTGAATGCGAAATATCTTCTTATTTATTCTTTCAAACGTAGATTAAACATTTCACTAAACTGAGAAAGATTTACATTTACATTTACATTTACATTTTTAAGTGCAAAAGATTTGTCGATGCGTCAAACTGGAAGGATTTTTCAAGTAAAGAACCACATAATAAAGCATGGGTTCAGTGCTTTGGGAAGAGGTTAGATTTTTTTAATTTGTTCGTATTATCGTTATATGTGTAACCTGGACCACGTGCGGCTTACCTGTGACATATTTATAGCCATGAATTGCACTCTACTTCGCGCTTCAAAAATGATTTGTCTTTAAAGCATTTCCGATAACATTTTGGTTGAATCTCTGCATACTTTTATTCGCAAAAATTAAAAAATGTGACCAAAGCAATATCTGAGGGAACTGAAACAGAATATTTGAACTTCGCTTCCTACTTGGACACGCAAATGTCCTAAGAGTGTAGAATTATCCTGCATACCGCAGTACTTACCTAATTTTTTCCTTGGATATGTGACTTGTACGCATCTATCGCTGCCTCCGCGGATGGGTTCGAGGGAGAATGCTAAACGCCAGGGGAATAAAATCCGTATTTCAGCTGCTTTCTGAAGCTAGTCTTTTTGCTACTGTTGGTCACTTCTCTCTCCCTCCCTCCCCCTATATGGCTTCCTCATATTAATGTTCGCTTGAAGTCTTAAATAGGATAATATAGTTGTTTGTAAATAGCATAATTGAGTCAATTAATATTGATGAGCAGCATTGTCAATGCAAGTTTCCTCGACCTGGTATTAAAATGCAGCTAGGGGTTGAATCCTTGATTGTTAAATGGCCCTGGGAGACTGATCTTCAAGAGCAGTGAACTTCAAAAGATGGCTAAGTGACCATAATGTCTTCACTTGCAGACCCGAATTATCAGCATGCGTATATTTTCGTTAGTAATTGACAGTCCTTGAACTATAATTGTAAGATTTAAACAAATGACCACACATTTGGCATCCTGAGCGTTGCCCCTCAAAGCGTTCAATGAACTTTCTGCATAGAGGCAGATAACATCAGTTTATACTGGTTTGCTAGCTCACTCTGAATATGCGGTTCTTACTGTGGCCATTTTCACGTTCGATGAAATGTTAAGGCTGTTACCTAGAAAGTGAAGAATCAGGCAGCAACATGATGGCGGCCTCAACAGGGCGGCACGTCAGTATTCAACCGGATATCCTTTATCGTTGGCATCAATTTGCATTACTGATTATCAAAGGTTTACAATTGCATTTGGAGGTTAAAACTTTGAAATTGCCGAACTCTTTCATGGTATGACACAACTACTATGCACAGTTATCCGTATTCGAGAAGCTATATACTTGATCGCAAAAATTAAAAGATCCTGTTAAAAAGCCACGTACGTATTGACAAAATATGCTCTGAAAAAAATAAGTCTGAGATATTTTAGGTCAATGTGAATGTTGATTTATTGAATGCAATGATTCAAAATATGGGGAAGGGACTTTTCATAATTACAAGCATTAAAAAGAGTTCCGGGAAACTTTCTACTTTCCAAAACTAAGCAGGCGATGCGATGCTGGCCTACTGTCGCTGAGCATTTTTCTCAGAAGAGCCAAGTCGCTGTTGAATGAGAAGTCAGTAGGCACCCGAGCTGATCTGTAGAAGCGCACGCTTTGACCGTCGTCGTCGTTGTCTTCGTACAGATCCTCCGCCAGTTGGCCCTTTGTTTGAGCCAGTTGTCGTGGAACTGCATGCACACCAACGACCGCCACCACCAGGAGAGACATCAGAGCGTACGCGAGGGCCTCCATGGACAAATAACCAGAAAAATATTGCTCTGTGTAGTGGTTCACATTCAACCTCTATTTATACATACTTCAGGGAAGTTCGTTCTGACCAATCATCTAATGTCCTCAATTATTTGTGCTCATTGGAGGGATTCAAAATGAAACCAGCCTCAATTCCCCTCGTTCGTTCTCACTATTGGCAGAATGGGCGTTGAACTGAGAAGGTAAAGGAAGTTTCGCAAAGAATTATAACTTCCAGTCAAATTGCCTGAAAAGGTTCCATCCAGTTTACAGGGTGGGTTTAAATTTAAAAAAATAGTTCTCTAAAACACTTTTTTCACGTCAAACATAATAAGGTTCTGATGTTTAAAACATGAATTGCAAAATTTAGGAATAACAATGGCGTCAAAATATACCTTAGTTTAAAAAACTGCATCAGGTTGTATGCAATGAGGAATATTTGCTGAGTGCCAGGGCGATGAAGTATCTGGAGTCGACCTTATGCCCCTTCCCTGTTCCGAAATCCCCAGTTCACAGTCCGACCATCTGATGTGGTGGGTTGGCGCAGTGGCCAACAGAGTTCAATTTACGCGTACCGCGCACGACCTTTTCCGCTCTAAAATACCCCAGGTTTTCGTATAAAGGCTGAGAGGTTCAGATCTCACATTTTAAGTCTGCACTAGAGACCGAATTAAGAAGGAGCCACTGAGCTTGACTCTATATTCGACCATTCAGATTTGGCCTAGAAGGCATATTTATTTAAGCAAGATTTCTACCAAATACTTCAAAATCTTATCATTGAGAATTAACTGATTCATCTGATCAGATTAACTAATTGCTGAAAGGAACATGGAAAAACTTATTTAAAGTATTAACAACTAATTTACTGCTGCAAAAAGGAAAACAATATCTGGCCTGCTTGCAAACGACCCTTAATCACACTGCAAAACCAGACGCTTTATTTTCAGCATTTATGGTGCATCCCCTAATGCTAACGAAACGTATAGGCGTTATAAGCATTCACATAATATTCAGGAAAAAATATTTTAAGATATGCAATGAAATGACTGTTGGAAGCCTTTTGAGTAAAATTAGTCGCAATAGAATTTGCCTAAATTTTTTTCGTGAAAATGAGTAAAACAGTTTCATCTCCTCTGCTATCTTATAAAATTGACAGCCCGTGACAACCATCCCAAAATAACGCTGTTTATGGAAAGCTTCCCTCAAAAATTCCTTGTGACATTTTACGTTTATACTGCAATCTCGTATCCTTTTCAAGTAAATTGTTGTCATAAGAATGCATCCTTAATATACAAATCCATCCCTAATAGTTTGATGGCGGAACTCCTCAAACCTTTATTATATTAGGTGAGGATTGTTAACTTTGCCGCCAAATTTTCGACGCGATGGTCTTATTTGCTCTATTTTGCTAAAATGTGCTTCGAGATAATAAAAATCTATGTTTTGCTGTCATATTTCTCTGATATATATGTTAAAACAAGCAGGCAACATTGTCATATGTCTGTTTTAGCATTAGTTAGTCATATTCGGAAATAGATAACAGCATACACCTAACGGGATGCGGTTTGTTTGTTCCGGGGTAACAGGTAAACTAAACCCTCCACGTCATCCTCTTAGGCCAAAATCTCGCCCAAACCATGGCCACAAGGGATGTCAGCTAATGAGAATCAACAGATGATCATAATATATTTAGATAATTAGCAGAGGCGGTATCAGCAGTTAGGAGAGCACCTTTGTTTCTCCCTCACTGGAGAAGCCAACCAGGTTTCGAGTTGCTGGTAATTTATTGGTCATATATTCGTCCCTTGCATAATTTACTGGGAATTTTACATAAACTCCAAGCCACAATTTGTCTCATTGGGGTCTCCAAATTTGACGCTGCTGTTTGCTAAAAATCTCTTACAAAGGAGGATTTAATAAAGGTGAGCTCAAACAAGCTGGGGAAGCCAGACGAAACTGAGATCTGTCTTTGCAGCACAAGGTAAACACATTGACAACAGGCAGCTTACAAAGCTTTATCATTGCTTTATGTAACTCTATTTTGTTATTTTCTGATCACATAAGTAGTGCAATGCACCGGCTGAGTAGTAAATTCCAGTCTGTAGTCCTGGATAATCTGGTACCATACAACAGGCATGTGTGGGGATATAAAAACATGCAGTTTCGCTGCTTACATATTGTTTTCGTTTCATTCTGTTGTTAAGATTAAAAATAGAGGATCTTCTACCAGTTCTATTTAAAACAGCTCACCTGATTGGCATACCATTAAAAGAATTTTCCTAAGACATTTTCAGTGACAGTTTGGCCTATCCTGAGAGCAAACCGGAAAGGTTTTTGCTTAAAAAACCACCGTAACTTCGGAATAGTGCAGATAATATTTAGCGTTCAATATTTTTTCGGTTCCGTGAGTGTCCACAAACATTTTTCACATGTTGGAAATCGGTAGAACGCTCATCAATTAATATTACAAGCCACGCATAGCCACCTGACCAACTTAACAAATGAATTGATAAATAAAACCCCACCATTTAATCAAAACTGGTGACATACCGATTGGCTTCCTTATCATATCAACATTTTTGTGTTGAGAATTTGTGAGGACAATCTTTTCGAAGTTTTTTCTGTCTTTCTTAATGTTCCTGGAAAAGACAGAGGTCGAAATGTGGCTATCTTAGTCAACCTGCATTGCTGCCTTAATTGCAAGTCCCTATCCTCATACTCTGATGACTCGATAGGCATCATTGCTGTTATATGCAAACAGCGTAGTTTAAATTATTTAAAGTTATTGTATTTGTTAATATTTATATTCCCACCACTACTTGTGAAAGTGTCCTTACCCAATTTTTCGACTTTCTTTCACAAAAAATTCTTTTATTGTCTTGCGAACCTATTTTTCTATTCTTTAGAAAATTTAACCATCTGAACCTACGTCCTCTTATACTTTTAGGTTGGATGATGTAATTTCTTTCAATACTCGCGCGGATGTCCCTCTGGATTACGTTTCGACCAATCAACCCAAGTATTTTCTTGCAAAAATAGAGCTCCCCTGTCAGGTTACGACCAGTCTGTGTTAGAAGGTCTTCCCAAAATTTATTATACTTCTACACGTGCGCTGTTAATCAAACACGAAAGGAAAGTTAAAGTTCGCAACACGTCTCCACAAAACACTCACCTGCTTCAGACTTGTAAATCTTACACCACCTCCGAGTTCCTCAGACAAGCTTATGTCGACTCGTGCTCCAGCTACCTTCTAACATTTTACATGACATTTTTAATATCAGCTGTCCTCTTGATTCTGCTATAGTTAGACCAGACATAATTTATTATCGTAATCTAATATTTTTAAGACGAAAAAAGGAACTTCTCTAAAAAATACGTGGCATTCTAAAGAATGGTAACGTCCTTATAAAAAAGGAGATTGTCAGACTGAACGGCCTGTTTATTAGCCAGATTTTTGTTTCTCCTTCCACATATTCGTTTTCCCTCTCCTCGGTTGAACTCTGGAGGATGCTTAAGCATCTCACCGGCCAATGCGACAAAATGGCACACGTCGGTGCCCACGTAGACTCTCTAAATACACCTTTTATCCATACTACCACTGGCCCTCACCCTTCCACAAACAACACTTCACTACTGCCAAGTGTCTTCTCTCCTGTGTCCATTGCAACAGTGGAAAAACAACTAATAAAGGTCCATGGTTCAACAGCTGCCGTGCCAGATGCTGGCTCGCCATTTATCTTCAAATCTTGTTGTTCTCGGATAGCCGCTGTGTTGACACATCTTATCAACATGTCCTTCATGGAGTCTACGATTCCTGAAGTTTGGCATACAGTAAGGATTAATCCTGTCCCTTAAAAATCCCCTAATATTGGCCCTTGATCTTTTCGTCCAATTGCCTGCTCTTCCGTTTTACTGAAGCTTACTGATCGAGTTTCCTTATGTACAATTATACCATTCTCCTCCTCTTTCTATGATCCACTAAAATTTGCATAAAAGGCCAGGTGCAGTACCCTAGATGCAGTTGCTCTTATGGTCCATTCTGCTCTTAGATAAAGACTGCCATGCGTACGCGTGCACATTTCTTGCCTACTCCTCTGCCTTCAATACAATGCCGCGCCATCGCCTCCTTACCAAAACATCCTCCTGTGGCTCTACCGGTTGGGCGGTTTCTTGGCTCGAATGCTCTCTTCCGCTGCCGCTGTTTCGTATATAGTTTAAGTGAATACAGTAATAGAATGAAACTTCACAACGGTAAAAACATTCGCTGATCGAATTCTTGCTGATGTTATCCATCCCCTTCACTCTGACCTAATTGCCGTGAAGTCATACTGTCCCATGCACCATGGCTTTCAACAAATCGTTTGCCGTACATCGACATACCGCGTTATGCAAATATTGTTTCTAGCACGCTATCTTGCATGTACAGAGACAGAAATCCAGAAACTGAAATTGGAATTGTCTTCGCATTAGATGTCCAGTCTTAACCGTTTGAATGGAGCCACTGTTTTTCTGAAAATTATGAATGATACGTTCAAAATAAAGCGTATACCTCTCTCTTTTTTCCTGCTTGTCCAAAAAATAAAACAGACAGTCCTCGTTCTCTACGTCCGGAAACTCATTTGTATCAAAGAAAGTGGCTTTGATGTGCTGTAAATCTGAGGAACATATTGATCCCACAAATTTCGTGCCGTACTATAGCTTTTATGCTGCATTAGAATAAATGTTCAATGAAGACACACAAAAATGTAAATTGATATTTGACAAAACATTTGCTCAAATTTTGCATGAACAAAGGCTAGTTTAGATATCTTCTAGTGCTCTCTGTTGGACAAATAAACTTAATAAATCCAGAGACACCGAAAAGACCGGTTATAAATGATGTGTCATCCTCAACCATGAGACATGAAGCAAATTCCCACTACATATGGTTTCTGTGAGCCGGTAAAATTCCAGCGATCGCAAACAGAGGGTTTTACTGTTCCAACTTCAAAACCAATTAAGTGGAGCGTTTTTATTCTTTTCTAAAAATATCTAGCAGTGTTGCCCAAAGTCTCCTCTATTAACCAAACAACAGAAAAATGTAAAAATCATTTTTAAATATGCGATGTTTTCAAGAGACTTGCTATCTCACTGGAATTAAAAATCATATTTTCTGCTCTGCTGTTGCCCAGTTCAGTTTAAAAGCAACATATTTGCTAAATCTATTGATTTTTTGAGTTGCCCTTAAATTTAAAAAACCACTTCTAAATGCTAACACCACATAATTGACTAAAATCTAACGGCGATTCCCGGTTGAATAAACGCGGGGTGGATAGGACGGAAGTGATGAACCATGTTTTACAGTTTTACATTTCGGGAAATGAAATGCTCAAAATGTCGCTAGAATATATTCATCATTGTTGTTTTATGCTGTCCTCTGACACTTGCCCTTATTTTTTATAGCTAATGAATACCTTTTATTCATGTATATGGTTTAATGTAGAATACTGTATCATTTTACAGGCAGGAAATTTCGAATCGTGTGACAGCAGAAAACATTGGTATTTCAGGAGTTAGACAATAGAGACTAAAAAACGTATTATTTTATTGCCATTAACATATTATTCAAAGTAGCATACTGGTGGGTAGTCAGGCACCAGGTTCCAATGCAGCTGGTAGCTTTCCAAAGTCCATTTGAATTTCGATAACAAATAAGATTAATTTTGAAACCAGGTCAACGTTTAATATGCTGCTAACTTCATGAGTTTTTCCATTCATGGACCATATTGGGGGAATCTCCAATTGCTGGTGAGCCTTCTGCCAGGAAACTAAGATTGCAAATATCAATCTTGCCCATTTCTAAAAAATAGTGTCACTAAAGAAAATGATGGGTCTAAACGTAGAATATAGAGAGAAAAATGTGTTTTTTTAATTTGCAGCAGGAAAATAAAGAGTAATTTTTAGGAAAGTCAAAAGGAAACATAAGGTTTTTATGAGAATTTTATCTCAACTTTTGTCAGCTTTCAGCGGAAATAGGCTTCAGTGAAATACATCAATCCAACCAACATCCGAATATGAATTATGAGAATAACATTGAATAAGGGAAGCAAGTAGAAATCAATTCCTTCAGACCAACCTTGATCTCGACAATACTGGCTTCACTACGTTTTTCACTCTATTAACTTATTTTACCTAATTCCTCTCACCAACCACCACATTGGTTTTCCTTTTTCGCTTGCTTAATTTACTGCGGATTTCTTAATATTCCTTCAAGATGGGTGCATCCTATCATACGGCTGCTTACAAAGTTTCGTAAAGCTTGAGGTCGCTTTAAGTAAAAATTTGTGATATCAGTTTGCGGCAACGTTGAGAACGGAAAGCGAAGCCCAAAAATGTGAATTAAGAAAAGCTTCCTCATAGAGTTAAATGTTATGAGAGTCAAGGTCAACCTTTTCATTAACAGAGAGAAACTTAGCTCTAGTCAAGAAAAAAACAGCAAATGAAATTGAATTTTTGTGACTTGCGTGGTTTGTAGGAAGTATACGGAGGTTCTGGCATACGCTCCGTATATAATAGGTTCTATGCCTTCGATATACGTCAGAATTATGCAAATATATTTAGTTGAGACACATTAAGCTAACCCGCAACTGAGGTTGTTTTTGGAATTTTCGCTATTTTAACATTCTATTTTTATACAACTCAGTAAATTCAGGTCTCAGCTATGTGATGTGCATTACTCGAAGTTTCTCAAAAACGGACCAGACTTCTCCTGCAACAAATAGCATGCTTAGAGTGCTCAGTTAGTTTAAGGAGATAGGTAGAACAGATTCTGTAGGAGAATATAGCTGCTACTGCTGTTGACCATCCATTTGAGTGACTAACTAATTTACCACCAACTAATGAAAATTTCTCTTTTGAAAATTGCTGCATAGAAAATCCGTTACGTACTTCAACTTTATTCTTTTTTGAAATATGGTAGTTCACTATTGTTAATGCTGTGGCCAAAAGGGTGACCAAAGTCAGCAGAGACGTTTAAAACCACAGAAACCATCAAACTAGTTAGTCTAAATTTGTACTCCACAGTGACAATGGAAATAAGACTAACAGTGTGGCATGCGGCTCAAATAAATAGCTTATATTTTTCGTATGATATTTTGAGCTCACCAGTTACCACAGGAAGAAACGTCTGTTCACTGGAAGGGCCAATCCATTAGTTTACTTGGTGTCTGAAGAACTGCCTTAAGACTAAACGATTTAATTTAAGTACGCCCGAAGTGATGGTACTAACTAACATCCCTACATGTTTGGCGTTGGGTTTCAATAGTGAGAAGGATTCTTTTAACTCGACACTACAAGCATGGTCGCTTGAAAACTGGCAGTTTAGTAAAGCACCCCGTTCCCGCTCTCTGTTTACTTATGTGAAAGCTCGCGGTCACATCTTCCGTGACATGGGAGAAAAGTGAGCAGAACTTCTGAGCATCAAAATTACCTTGGTAGCGGTTAGACAATGTTTTCATTACGTTCTGATTACCTAAAAATCCAATGTTCATCCATTTATTGAGAAAGGTAATATAAGTTTAGTGTGTACTTAGTTTCGTTTGGAATCTTCAGTTTTCAGGTGCATCTTATGAATGATTTAATGGGGAGGCATTTGTTTGATATTTGCGCCTGCATCAGTTTCAGATTGATTCTTATAGGGCCAGAGGGTTGGAGAAATGTTGGTCAAAATTCGTGGACAGTATATTTGCTTATTTAAAGAGGAAAAGACCTTATGGTTAAACACATTTAGCGTAACCGCAGAATTCCAGTAAAATCCACGTTGGTCCTTAGTTGCCAGAAAAACCGCCTAAGTTGGCTTTGAATATCAATCGTTTGATTACATCCAAGATCGTATCATACAAGCTAGCCTGTTCATTGTTCTTTCTCCGGTGCAACAGCGGCATCCAGCTGCGCCTGAAAATCATCAAACAAATAAAACCTTGCAAATTTATTGTACTGACATTAATTAAGTAACCTGAATTACTTTCCGACAGAAATATACAAAGGGGCAAAGTGCTACTCAGACCCGCATAACATCAGTTTATTTGTGATTACCTTCAACTGCTCACCCAGCGTTCTGTAAAACTGCAGTTGTTGTTTCCTTACAAGTTCTCCCTTTGTCTTTTCTTCAGCATGTTTCCTTTCAAGCTGTTCCGCCGTTGTTTTCAGCAACGATACTTGTCTTTTAAGGATCTTGTTGGTCTCTTCGAGTTCCTTAATCTGGATGTTTTAAGAACGCAAGATTTAGCGGTGTACGACGCTTATGCATCCGAAGGCTTTAAATACTTTCTCTATCGCATTATGGTCATACGGCGAGTAGTTTTTAAATTTTTTCAGGTCTCATTCATAATCATTCAGACTTTCGGTCATTTATCTAAAACATTGACATTGAATCAGCATGTTGAAATGCTGGCCTGCAATGTTCATTCGAACGCATGATACAATTAGGAGTTAAATTTACTCATTCCAAAACCTTTCAAAGTTCACTATTGCCATTTTAAATTTTTTATATACTATGAAACAGGTGTGATGATGTTCGCGATTTTACTCAAAAGAGCTGAAAATGTAGGTTATATCTTATGAATAACTTGGCTATTCACATGTCATCTGACTCTGCTGCAAACCTGTTTTTTGATGCGGGAATGTGAACAATTTAATGCTTTTGACTACCATTAAGTGTAAGTTATCACACATTTTAATTCCAAATGTCCTTTTAGAGAAATAGTCAATATCACACAAACAGGATTCATGTAACAACAGGAAAATCAATTTAATCTACCACTTATTTCTTGTATTCATTTAGTGCTTATTTAAACGTGTATTTAAGTAACTTGAATGGCTCCTACTGCAAGACATTTATGTGTAAAAACTGGAAAAATACATTTATCTTGTCTTCCGCTACTTCAACAAACCCTCGGTAATTAATCACAAAGATACCTTGCGTGAACTACCTCTATAGCTGCAAAGTTTGTGTGCAAAAATATGCAAAAGAATTTTAAAGACAGTTACGAAAGCTTTCTAAGCTTAGGGCAAATTTTGCCGAAATACGTACCTTTAGTCAAAAAACTGTGTCAAATGCATATACGTGCTTACTTTTCTATTCTGTTCGCTTTCAATATGCATTGCCTTGAGGTCTTTCCGACACATAAATGCATCGTTGAAATGTAAAAGAACTTCAATTGCCTCAAATGTTTTCTCCGCCTCTTGAATACATTGCTTGAATAAGACTGCTCTCTCTGGACATTCGATAATGAGCTTTAAGAGGGTAATTGGACAGAATAATTGAGTTGTACAATAATTTGGTTAATGCAGGGCATTACAAGTAGAAAACAGAAGTCGAAAAGAAGTTGGCCTTCTGCATATAGCTTTGGATAATATAGAGGACTTTATTTTAAAGCTCCGTAAACCTGTTTTAAAAATTGCTTGCATTCACATAGTAAAAAAGTTAAATTCAAGGTTTTTAATTATGCTTGCTTTTAAACCAAAGCCATTTGAGGAAAAATGTATATTGCAGACCTGCTTATCAATCATTCTTAGCATGGTGTCTATTCTAAATTTTTTCAAGTTATTAAACTAGATACAGGTTTAACTTTCCGACTAACAAGGAAAAGTTTTAGTCAGCATAAAATTTTGCTGTCATCAAAGGTTTCAATTTTTTAGAACAAATTGATAAGTGTTTTCGTCTGTGAGAATTTTCTTACGTAATTATGTAAATATTATTCTTCCAAACAACTGCACTAATTGAAATTATTGACAAGTTTCACACAGATTCGTTAATTTTGCCTAGTGGAAACTTCTATGGTGGCCCAGATATGGTCAACATGAATATATTACGTGGGTCTGGACAAAGACAGAGTTCGAGGTATAATAATAACTTTTATAACAACCACATTTTATCTTAATATAACAAATTACTAAAATTCCCTTTGGCATGCTAAATATCGCAAATGGCAGCATTCATCCAAGCAACGAATTCTCAATTAAGATGCAAAATAACTCATCAACGAAAATTAAACTCGCAGTTAGCTGCTTACGTTCCGCTGAATTCGCAAAGTTTTCGGAATTATATTGAGAGAATGGATACGATTCAGATAGCTCTTACGCAAAATGTTCTGTTCTGTGACCTGGCCTATAAGCCGCATGTGCACTATACGGAGCTTTTTGTAGTAGAAAACGCTAAATAAAGTTCATCAAAGCGGCAGACGAAAAATTAAATACAAAAATCCTGATATCATTTATTTGGAATAAGATTTTCATTTAAATTTGCAAAGTTAAAAATATAAGCCATAAACTCGATGTTTATTGTAAATAACGAAGTTTGAATGATTTTACTTAAAAGACGTTTCTGGCAGTTTACGTCTAGGATCAGATTTCGAAGGCCTTATTGGATATGATAGGCAAATAGTTCAAGTAATATGGATTTCCAAATTTATCTGATGGCATCTGCTAAATGATTTATAGTTCTATTTTCGAAATAAATATGACTTCACAAGACAAATTAAACAAAAATGAGAAGATCGTCTAATTAAAAGACTTTTTATAAGCTTTTAGAGTTTCATCTATTTGCTATGTTAATGACGAAGATTTGGCGATTTTGTATGGGACAGTGTTCTAATCTGATTGTATCTGACTGACGAATAGATATGCTATCACAAGACATGAAAGCTGCACAGATGCTATTTTTACCCATGTTTTTACTCAAACGTGAAAATCATTACAGAAAAAGCTTAACTTCAAATTTTGTCCATCATGATCATGATAACAAGCATTTTACCTAGTGCAAACCTCGCAGTACTAACGCAGTTATTAAGTATGTGTACATATTTTAAAGGAAAATAAATTGTGGACTAACAAAAGATGGTACCAATATATTATGTTTATTAAGTATATTCAATACACAAGATATAGTAGATGTAATTAGGTTTACCGCTTGCTATGCTAAATAGCTGGCAATAACCTGCGTCACCGTTATGTTCGGATAAATAAGCTCCAATCGAAATACGAATTTATTGTATAAACTTAAGTTATTTTCATTTAAAGTCTAAATTCATCAATTATATATGGCTTTTATAGTAGCGATGATAGCAATTAGGGAAAATGATGGTGTCTACGGTCGTTGCCAATTCAAAGCCATTTGCAGAACGGTTGCTTTTAGGAACTACTGAAGCCTATAACAATGTCTTTTTTGGATTGAAAGCTGAGACGGATTATCAAAAAATGGGGATAATAATATGCAAGGTTATTTACTTTTTACGGTTTGTAGATCAAGAAGATCATCTCAGTGAGTGGACGGACTGAAAATGAATTCATCAGGTATTCCCGTTTATGCTCGGGCCACCTCTGTGAGTTCAGTTACATCTGGCATTCTTCCATATGCAACCAATTTTCTGGAAGTGCCCTGTACACTATATTCAATGCTATGCCTCAATAATCTGTATCACATATCAAGCGCATCCGCAAAAAAATAATGCTTAATAATTGCACGAGGGAATTTATCTGAAAAACGGCCATAGACTGGTTTCGTGGATCCATAGAGGGATAAGCGGCAATCTGAACATCAGGACACAGCCAAAAAACAATAAAAACTTTTATTGCGGTGGGAAAAATATGTATTTAGCTTCCCCGTATGATTACAGACGCCGAGTAATGCCCAATAAATGGCTCTATCTGAAAATACGGTGCATTCCATAAATAAAAGTTTTTATCATATTTGTCTCATCCACTGCCTTTCACGAAGCACGTAATGTATCTCATGATTTCACTTCAAAACTATCATCAACTATGATTCCCTAAGTAGTAAAAGTTTCATTCATTATTTTAGTTATACCTTCTTGGTATATGAGACTACTAAATACGTATGGGTTTGTCAATGACTTTGACGACGTGCTTAAAGCTAAAGTGACAACTTAAATAGAAGAACTTTTTCACATGCATCTTTGAAGCATTTCGCAAGTAAGCAAGTTAGTAATCCTCGTGGGGGTAGGGAGGCTGGACACGAATGTTATCAAATTGTTATATACAATCCCCTCACCTGTCTTAAGAGTTCTCTAGCTGTTTGATCAAGAATATCTTTTCGAACGTGACAAAGTGGCCTTCTGCGGGCGGCACGTTGCAACAATTCCATTTTAATATCACAGCCTAGGGTCCCCAGCTCCATTACAGTGGACTGCGTCTCGCGAACAGTCGTCACGTACTTTTCATTATTTTTTGTTTCGTAAATAGGCGGAAATTCTTCATACAACATTTTAAGGGACTGAAGTTCTCTAGAGCTTTCTGGTTTTGCCATAGCTCGGCATGCATCAGGTAGATTTCCAGATTTTAGGTGATCCGAAATGTCCTGTGTCTTTGCACACGAAAGATACGCCTCATCTTTTTCGTCAAAGTCCTAAAAATAGTATATTTTGCCAAAATTACCGGCGGATAAGGTTGTTTCTTAACGGGAACAGGAAAATTGTATTTGACGAAGCGATTCATTATTGCGCAGGTGGTAACTTCTTTTCTTTATTATTACAGTTAAACAAAGTGGGTTATTTAGTGTATTTTAAAATAAGGTTAGCTGAAAGTAATTTAAGTGTATAAATTTTTAATTTGTAACTGAAGAAGAACCCTTATGAGGTGTCCTTAGACAATGTGAAAATGAAAATAATCCTTTCGGTGTAAAAAAGTGTAATACACGGTGAATGACATATGCTAAAACGAATAAGTGGGTGATTCTTACGTAGGCATAAATACCTGCACCCCAGATTTAACATTTCTCCATCTCTTAGCAAGTTAGTGCTTTTTAAGTTGAATTAAAACCCACAAAGGCCACTATTGTCGGATAAATTTTTAGGGTAAGAGGCAATTCACACTAACCAACTTAACAGAGAAAGGTTGAAACAAAACAAATTTTCATCTATAATGTCTTCCCTAAAACCGTTTTATCGTCTAAAACTGTACGCAATTTCCCCGAATTAAGTTTTTGTCTCTAGATCCATCGTTGGGACCTGTCGTGTCGGCTGAAAGGGGGTTACTGACATACTTTTCATCCAGGGAAGGTCGTCCACATAATGAAACTGGAAACATTTCAAATCTTATGTGGTCCCTATCATCTGAATCCCAAGAGGTTTGTTAAGTAATGACGCCGTTGACAGGAAAAATTTCAAATAATTAAACCAACATCTTGGAGCGTTTGAACAGTTAAGCAGAAAAAATCCAACTTAAATAATCTTAGTATATATATATATATATATATATATATATATATATATATATATATATATATATATATATATATATATATATATATATATATATATATATATATATATATATAAAGAAAGAGAGAGAGGAATACGCTTTATTTTGAAGTATCATTCAAAATTTTCAGCAAAAATATAAATGGCTCCATTCGCTACGATAAAAATATGCAAGAATCAAATATTAAAAAATTGACATCTAGTTGGTCGGCAGTTCTACTCTCAGCTTTTTTATTTCAGTCTTTTCACACGTAAGGTAGCGTGCCAGAAATGGCAAAACGGAGCACTGGTATGCCCTTGTACGACAGGCAATATGGCGAAAGCCTCGGCGCACCGGACCGAAGACTTCACAGCAATCAGCTCAGAGGGAAGGGGATGGTCACATTATCCAGGATTCGCCCAGCAAATTGTTTGACTGTCGTTAAGTGCCGTTTTGTTATCAAATCCACAAAAACAGTATAAGAAACACCAGCAGCAGAAGAGAGCATTCGGAGAGTACGTTTTAAAATCAAAAAATCCTTTTTAAGCAAAGCTGGAAAAATCCCAGGAGAGGAATAACGGGTGAGAAGAAGAACACATGCCTTTATAAATCGCCAGATAATGGCCTGAGGTGTGTGTTAGGAACGTAAACGGTGACTATAATATAGAAGTTAACTTTACCTGTGTTAGAAATAGAATAAGAGCCACCTAACATGTTCTTAAATAAATGTATACAATTCTATGAATACCTAGGAATAAAAACATACTTAATGGAAATTTGGGCACTTCGGCGGAAAATTAAGGGTTCTAGCTGTGACCAGAATTTGAATCATGTTTTATATCTGCAACAACAAACTAATTATATGGAACTTATTTTCACCTTCAAACAACAATTCAAGCTCTGAATATCATTGGAGATTTCGTGTAGTAAGAACTAATCGGTGCCAAGCAAACCCGTACTGGGATGCAGCAATGGCGTGAGCAGTAGCGGTAGTTAATTCCGACTCAGAGGTTTTCGTATTTTCATAGGAAAAGTGTGGAAAAACAATTATACTACCTTTTAAATACGTTAATTTGGTGAAGCACCATGGGCGCGGTCAATCGTCACTAATGTAAAGAATATTATCATCCATTTTCGCAGGTCCATGTCTACCCCAGTGGCATCCAATAGCGAATGGATGTAATCATTTCGCAACTTCCTGTGCTAGGTGTGTTGTTACATGCTATTGGCTAGCCTGATTGAGCTGTTTGCGTTATGATTGGCCTGTTTTCGAGCACGTCCATACCACCATTATTGCGTGCGTTTAAAGTACTGCGTATACTCTGCAATGCTGCGTTCCATTTTTGTCACACAAATGTTCTACTCAATTTAACCTTTGATGTTTATGTTGAAAATGTGAAGCAAGGAATTTAAATGGACCTTGAGGCGACTTGTAACGAAATATATTAAGCAAGGCGGCAGAAAAATATAGGAAGAGGTTTTAGTCCTCTTTACCGATAGCAAATGTCTTCAAATGAAAATTTATAGCAAGAATCATCTTTTGACAATTCACTTGACTTAATTTGCCGCGAAAGTGGAAGTATGAGCCTTGACACCTGGTTCTGAGACGATGTTTCATGCGTAGAAAATATTCCGTTAGCGGAAACCTTCACCTCCACTGAGGACATGACAACGCACATACGATTAAGAAATAGGACGGTTGACTGGAAATTACAATCAAATAGCGCTCGTAGTCATCTAAGGATTCTTCTGCATCAGGGCACGTCAGTTTTGCCGCAACTGCCCGCAGATCCGTGGATGCTTTTGCGGGCATCCTGGGCCTTGCAGATAGACCCCGTGGGTAGTGACGTCTACGTTTGGTTTGGAATGCAGAAGGATTTTAGCTAATCAGTAGATCTTGATTACGTTTTTGCAGAGGAAGATGACAATTTTGCAACTTTAGCTATAGATGGATAACCTCTGTAGTGTAAGTTGAGGTCAGAACTGTGACCCATTTTCAGTTACATTATCAGGCCTTTAAATGAGTACCGTCTTGTCCGTTGCCAGTTGGTATGGAAAAGGTAAGTTTTCTAATGCGGAACCTTTCTGCATGTGACTTGTACAGGAAATCAGTTCGTTAGCGTAAAATAGTCTAGAATGTCCTTTTCTGTCACCGTAGATGCTTTTGTATCGCCAATTTTCTTTGCGATGAACCACCACCAGCTTTTGTTAAGGAAATGCAAATTGTTAAAAGTTATGAAAGCTACGAACGGTGTACCCTTGACAGGAAGCACTTAAGAATGGTATTCTATCTAGAGGAATGTCTGCTGGAGAGGAAAGACGAAGATTTCGTAGGCCAATTTTGCAATCGGCACTTAATGGGACCTTCGCTCTTTCTCCGTTGTAAGTCAAGATTGGTGTCGTATTTTACTCTGTCTCCTCTTCACCGAAGATACTTAGATGTGATAAGGGGTTACAACGTCTGTGTATTACTGCGAACGTGCTATGAAATTTGAGTCGCTCTTCATTTGCTCTCTAATCACGCGGAAATTTTTGTATTGGTATATTACTCTGCCCATTTTCATTTGAGGTACTGCTCATTTTCCGCTCCTTTCTTGCCTGAACTATGGTCATGAAGTCATCTGAACGGTATGCAATAATCTGTTTGAAGGATCTCAAATTACCTATTACAATTCAATATATATAATCGAGATAGTTAGAGCCCTCGAAGACCATATTAACAGACAGACGCTTTCTAGATATGTATATGTTACATAAAGCTATGCTTATAGTATGTCGGTCCTTGATTCCAACTAAGGACATAGCCATTTATTAAAAATTCATCAGCTCTTCCTTTAAATATCGTGACGCTTTCAGCCAGGACAACAGAAGAAGACAGTTAGTTCCACTCTTAAATCCGCTGGTGGGAAAATAATTTTGTCTGCACTTCAATGTCAGCGTATTTTATCATCAGTTAGTGGCCATGTAGATTCTTTGTGGTTGCCAATTCAAAAAACTGGCCATTAAAAGAGCACAGTCAACGCCTTTAATGAGTTTGAAAACCTTGATCATATCCCTTCTGTTTTGCCTATAAGAGAGAGGAAAACATTTAAAGACTTTCTTGTTGGCCCTCCAAGGATAGGCATTTTAATCAACTAACTAGTTCGTTACCATCCGGTGCACTTTCTATGATAAAGTGTAATCTCTCTGCATCCAGGAGCGCTACGCCTGTGCTCAATATTCCAACATCGGCCAGGCAAATGTTCCAAACACGCAAACAAAAATCAGTTGGTCAAAATTAACTAATAATATCCTGATCGCTACCTGGATACATATAGACTGCTTGAGACAATGTTCTGAGAGTGGAAATTATCCAGAGACTCAAGTATTTTAGTTTGTTTACTAGCTCGTGTTGGTAACCACCAATGAAATTCTAATTTTCAAAACTCATTGCCATTCTGTTACTAGGCCGTAGTCGGATGACGACATTTATTGAAATTAAGGTTCAACAACAAATCATCAAACCACTTTTGCAAGCAATCCAAGTTATTTTGCAAGTTCTGCGCATCCTCCGAATTCTCTGTCATCCTCCATGCTCTGTCCTTGATGCCAGTTGTTGCATTTTGTGGCCGATATGTCGTATTTTTGGCATTTCCACGCCAGTTTTAACATAGTTTTATCCAAAAAAGCCTATGAAGCAGAAACAATACCACTCTGGTTGGTAAATCGTTCTAAAAAGGTTAACCAAAAAAGATTGTCATTTCCAGGCTTCCTGTCCACAAATTGTCAATCGGTCTTCAACAAAATTTACGATAAATAGCTTCATTTGTTGACGGATGACACAGTAAGTCTGACGTGGCTTCTAGATGATAAAGATTTGCAACTAATTACTTCTTCATCCTTCTGCGGCTTTCGAATTGATAGAAAGTTTCATCATGCAGCAGAGATGGAAGAGGCTATATTTGTCGGCCAGAATAAGTGTAAAAACCGTTATTCTTTATTTTTCTACTCTGATGTTTTTTATAGAAGTTATCCCTGTCGTATGCAAGCCCTGCTTTTTAAATACTTTTAAAGGCATTATATTTGTTATTATCTATATCCTCCTTCTACCTCTGAAGTTTTTTTCCTGATTTTTCGGCTTTCTTTTACGAAATCTGACTATATTTTCTTACGAGCATCTTATTCTCTTATTCAGTGAATTTACTCCCATGAACCCACACCTCATTATATGTTGTGATTTGATGATCTTTTATCTTCATTACTCGAGTTGACGCCCCTCCTGATTACATTTTGATCAAACATTCCAAGCATTCTCTCGTTAAAACAGAGCTCTTTTTAAAAGGATCCAATCAATCTGTTTCATTAGACCTTCAAAAATCTATTCCGCTTCTGTGCCTGCGCTAATAATCAATCCCGAGGAAAAATAGGGTTCAAGCCATGTCCCCACAAAACCTCTTATTTTTTTCAGACGTCAAAACTTTTCACAATACCCACTTTCCTCAAAAATTCGAACGATAAATCGTGTTCTAACTAACTCAAAATTTTTGAAAGTGGCATTTTTAATACTTGCTATCCTCTTAATACCACTATGGCTTGACAAAACAGAAATTCCTCTCATCATCTAAAGTTTTTCTAAGATTTGAAAAGGAACTCCTCTACAAACAAGCCAAATGTGACAGTCTAAATGACGTTAACGTCCTAATATAAAGGGAGGTTTTCAAACTTAGCAAACTGTTTATTAGGCAAATTTTTGCCTCTTCTTCCACGCCTTCTTTTTCTCTTTGGCCCACTGAACTTTTAAGAAACCTGTTGCGTCTCAATGACCAACGCAGTTCACTCACACACGCGCATGCCAATTTCAATTCTTTTAATGCAAAAAGCTTACTATTGCAACAGTGGTAAACATCTTAAAAATGTCAATGGTCTAACAAATACCGGAACAGACGGTGTTTCCTCATCTCTACTTAAACTTTGCCGCTCTTAGAAAGCCCCTGTTTGGACAAATCTTATTAACCTGTCCTTTATGGAGTCAAAAAAACTGACGCCTGGTCTTCAGTGAAAATCACGTTCACCCCCAAAATCCAATATTTTGTCCCTCAATCATTTCATCTAATTAACTGATCTTCTGCAATCCCGAAACTTATCGAACGAGTTTCTTAAGATATTATTATACCATACACTGGTAATTTATTCGATCCCTTACAATTTGCTTATAAGACCAGATGTAGTACCCTAGATGCTGTTTCTCTTGTGGTGCGTTTTGCTCGAAAATATTGGCACAATTGTTGCCGGAATTACGCATTTTAATTTCTTGACTACTCCTCCCCCTTCGATACCATACCGTACAATCTCTTCCTTAATAAAACGTCCACGTGCGCTATCGCGGCTTTGGTGTATCTTAGCTTATTGATTAATTTACTTCTCGCACTTTATTTTCAAATCCAGCAAGCGGATTTGAAACTTGTCTCGTTGATCAAGTCCAACCAAAAATTACTGTCAATTTGATGGTTGTCAGCGAGTCAATATCGGCTGAATCTATGGCGACTTTATAAAGCAAAGCAAATTATTAAGCAATCATTAAATTATATATTAAAATAAAGACGCTATCGAAAAAAATTTAAAATATAAAATATTCATAAATTTTTAATTAGTTTTAACAGTAGAATAACAGCTGCTTTTCAGATAATGGAGATATATATCATTTAAGTGAGAGCCCTTGCATATAGCCAGAGTCTTTAGGTCACTTACCATCAGCTATTGCTTGCTCATAATCAAAAAGTGTACCACAAAACCAAGTGCTTAGTCAACTAAGTAATATTTTCGTCTCTATGTGCAATACAGGTTATCGTAGGAGATTCAGAAATGCACGCGAAATAACTACTAGTCATTGGAAGCGCACCCAAAGTAGGTATGCATTTCTTACTCGAATTAGAGGTGCAGAGGGACGGCAGCTCATCGGGAGGACTAAGAATTGAAGAAGCTATCGCTGACAGGTGTATGGAAGGATCCGCCGCGGCATAAATCGCACTCAAAAAATGCATGCATGTTGGTGATTATCCGAGGAATTTCGGTCCAAATTCTATGTTAAAGAACTAACTTGAAAAATGTCCTATGGTATTCAAAAATAGATGTATGGTATTATTTAATAGATAGCGTTTGATTTTTATTTTAAATTCTAGGGGGTTCGACTATTTCTAAAAGAACATGGCAGGGCATTTCATATCGTCGCGTATCTTATGGAATACCAATTGGATCGTTGGGCTTTTTTGAATTTAGGAATTTTATGATATTTTCGTTGTTTCTAGTGCCTCGATGGCCGTTTCGATTTTTGTATATTCATTGTGAGAATATCTTGGTCGAACGTGATTTTGAAGAATAAATGAGACCATTTTGGAGTCTTCTGATCCAGACGGGTTGAAGACCATATCTATTGTATAGTTCAAAGTATGAGCCTTCGATGCTAGAAAATGTGGATAAGGATCTGGAAACCAACTTTGAATGGCTTATAGTTTCTTTCGGCCATCTGAGGGCATTATGACAAACAAAATTGAGAAGTAAACAAGACAGGTAAAACGTAAATTTTATAGAGTCGTGTCTTGAGGGAAGGTGACGAGAAAGTTTTACACATGAATTCGCATAGTCGCATGGCTTTCGGTGATAGTTGTTTAACGTGAAGAGATAAACCAAGAGTATTTGCATAGTTAAGACCTAAGCCTTTTTTATTTTATTTTATTTATTTATTGCCAGTCTAC
>WEDG01009172.1:137361-212097 GCA_017591395.1 Schistocephalus solidus | reverse complement strand
GCAGAGCTAATGGTGAACCTCCTGTTTTTGTGAATTAAATCGCAACCGTAACAAATCTCGTTGAATTGCACACAAAAACTGACGCAAAAAAACAAGCAAGATTACATTGAAAGTCAAAATTTGTTCAGATTTCACAGCAGTGAACGATTAAATAATATCCCTAGGCACACTAGGCTGAACAGAACACCGGTACTTCAAATTTCACATAGCAGAGATCATTGTGATATGTGCTGACGTTTCAAATCTACTTGATTCTTGATTCACCAAACCTATCTTTACTTCACCTATCGGGTGCTCGCGCATGCCTTCGAAGAAATGGTGAATGAGTAATAATAGCATGGCTGGTGGTATGTCGTTAGAAATTAAAAATGCTGCCTTAGCTGACGGAAGGTAGGCAAAGGTTAAATATTCGAAACTATGTGTTTTATATTTAAAGGTATTTGGGCACAGTTTCAGCGGAGTGTTTTGGCATTTACCAAGGAACGCATGTTGAGAAAATGGAAAATGCGATTCTTTTCAACCATTTACATCCTACGACGTCAGTCTCGAGCGAAAGTTCTAAAGCTGAGTTTAGAACAGCACATGGCAAATACCGAGAAGAAAACGGCCGCACTTTGATATATTTGGGCATTGAAATTCGTCCAGTTCAAGATTATAATCCATATGACAATTTCACCTGCGTCATCATCAAAATTTAGAACCGGTCGCAGCCATAGCCACACATGATATTAATCAAACTGAGACGAAAATTAAACAAAACTCCGTTAAAGATAAATCTATAACCAATAGGAAACCGATGGGAACACCTCCCCTTAACTTATAACAATCAATCCCGAATAAAAGAAATATTCAAAGACGATTTTTTGACTGTGAAAACCGTACACTTTAGGTACTCCAAATTGTTAAAAGTCAAAAGTCCGTTACACGGCAGAGCTAACCTCTTAAATTCCATAATCGAGATACTGATTTTCATATATTGTTCGAGATTTAGTTGTGTAAAGCAAAAGTAGTTTCATTTGATTTCGCTACAGACTATGTCATAAGTACAAACGGTTCTATAAAACCATATTTTGACAGCCGATCAATGTATATTAAAGAAGAATATTATTAACAGTTGCATTTTGTGTGTATTAAGAGAAGTTGTATTCTGTCACATGAATGTTCGGTTTTCGCTGACAGCGAGATTAATTGATTTGCGAAATATGCTTATGAAATGGTCGATTTGTTTCAGGTTCAATCCCTATATAGCGTGCTTAATTGGCTAAATTGATGTGTGAAAATGTACAACTTTGTCACACTACGATTTATTTATCATGTAAAAATATGTGCATTAGCAAACATTTGAAGGGTTTCTGACCCAGAGTATCACATCTATTTATAAAACCTTTAGTGATCCCATAAATGTCGATAAATAAATTGTTTCCTTACAGTCACATCCAATGGCAGAACATAATATTAATTATGCTGCATCTCCTTCCGATTGAGTATTATTCCAGAAATAACTCTTCGTCTACTCATAGCATTTGAAACCGAAAATATGCTGTATCCTTACGCGGAATCGGTTCTAAATGTTATAAATAAATCTTGACACAAAAGATGTCCAATTATTTCAATTTAAACACGTCAACCTAAAGTTCCGGATCGTCCCTGCAGGCAGATAGTTTGCCCTTGCAGTTGCTTTAGCTAGAGAGCGATAAAGATACGCTTGCGTTTAAAACTTAAATTCAAATTTGTCACCAAAAATGTCTCCACCACTGAGATCACAGTAAAAATTAACAGATTACGCAAGAATCAACAGTCAAAAATGGACATCTTTTAGTACACAGTTCCAATCTCAATTTCCGTATTTCTGTCTATTTACACGTGAGGTGGCGTGCTAGACATCATAATGCAGTAAGGTGGTATGGAGATGCATGGCAAGATATATGTTGGCAGCCTCAGCTCATGGGACGGAAAGGATGCACGACAATTAGTTAATAGTGAAGGGGATGGAAAACGCCATAATGAATCCAATAAGCAAATTGCTTGACCAATCTGAAGGTTTTTCTATGAGCTTTCTTCTAAAACAATATAAGGAACACAGGGAGTAGTAGACAGCAATTGTAATCAGCAAATCCTTCTTAAGCAGAGCTGTAAAAATAACGGGAGAAAAATACAGAATGAGAGGAAGAACACAAGCATGTATAAATCGCCAGATAAGGGATTGAATTATGTGATGGGAGTGTAAGCGACACAAATAATAAAAAAATTTAAAAATTTTTAGTTAAAAGTAAATCAATGTGAACATAGATGGTTATAATAATTATTTGAGTAATTTACACAGGCAAAGTGATCAAACGTTCAAGAAACAATGCTTGTTTGTGAAATCAGTTGAGTTTTTATGCACTTCTTGCATGGAAATGCATAGTTCCGATCTTGATATCTCGGGACGTTTAAAATGGCATAAGGTATCACTGCTTCCTTCAGGTAGGATTAATCGGTATACGACGTGCTAATGAAAACCGCTGCTCGTCACAGTCCCATGTCACGCCCGCATGCTGGAGTTCCTCAAACACTCCGTCAGCGATACATTGATGATTTTCAAAAGGTCTTCCAAACAAAGCAAAAAACAAACAAACAAAGTAAGAAGAAGAAGAAGAATAAGCATTCACCGGGAGTGGTATATTGGTTGTCTGACGTTTCGAGTAGTTGTTTCGTCTACCCATCTTCAGAGACTGGAGAGTCATGCTCCTGGCCTGACAACATTGGCTGTGCGCTGTATCCCCATCGTGTCGTCAACCCCGCCGATCGCCTGTTCGGCCGCGGCGTCCCACTACGGCTTGGTTCGCCCCCGTCGTCGTCACACTTGCTGCCGCCCTGTGATGCCGCACCAGCCGGGGTTTCACTGTGGCGTGGACTACTCCCATCCTCGTTGGCCGCGGAGATAGTTGGCGGCCCCAAGTGTTCCATGCCCTAACGGTCTCCTGACAGGAAGGCTCTTAACACCAGCAGATAGAGGGCCAGCAGATTAATGTGGCCGTTCTGAATTGGCGTTCTATGAGCTTTCCCACTAAAACAATATGAGGAGCACCGGAAGTAGTAGAGAGCGGAGCTGTAAAAATAATGGGAGAAAACACAGAATGAGAGGAAGAACACAAGCATGAAAATCGTTTCAAAATGAAGGGGAGGGAAAACTTCCCAAGGAATTCAATAATCAAATTGCTTGACCAATCTGAAGTGTCTTTATATGAGCTTCTTCTAAAACAGTATGAGGAACATAGTGAGTAGTAGACAGCAATTGTAATCAGCAAATCCTTCTTAAGCAGAGCTGTCAAAATAACGGGAGAAAAAAACAGAATGAACGGAAGAACACAAGCATGTATAAATCGCCAGATAAGGGATTGAATGATGTGCTAAGAACTTAAGGACACATATAATAAAAAGTTTGCAATTTGGTGTTCACAGCATAAATTGGTTCTGTTAACACTGGTCAATTAAAAGTAAAGTTTTATAAAGCACACATTTCTTCATTTCCGAAAAGCCTTTTATAATATGCTTAAGGCCTACGGATTGCATATGGCATGCAATACAGCAGGGGATTTGGACTATTCAATTGAGAGGGGCTGCGCATTTACCTTTTTTAGTGCCTGACAAATAAACGAATGCTGGTAAGAAAACCAATTTGAGTAGTATGATTGTTAAAATTTCACAGTATATTATTGGTGCGCTACCGGGTCTGATATAGACCTCAGACTGCAATAACTACTTTAAGATTGAGCATATTATGTGGTTGATGGAGAATTGTTTTCTGTATTTGTGCGCTGTGCTTGTGCCTGTATAAATGTATTCGATAAGGCAGCCATTTCGTTCACCAGAAGCGTATCGATTTGCCTGAGGGCAACCCAAGCGTACGTAATATGAATGCAGCTGTTTACAAAATATAAGTGTTAACTCTGTAGTTATTGTAAATGGTCAGGTACTGATATTTAGAAAATACACAATGTATTTTGCTAGTTTTTTGCATAATTTTAGAAATCGATTGTGCCCAAAGATTTTTTTATTTGAGAAAAAGGAATGCTACTGAATGGGTTGAATTTCGCATGCAGGCTCTGGCAGCAGTAAGACTGTGATTTGGCAACTAATGCACGCAAAGGAACTGAATTTAAATTTCAGTGTGAAACTGAAATCCGACAAGTTTTTGAGGGTTTCAACGAAAATTTGATGAGGTGTACTTATGATAAATGCAAGAGTGTCGGCATTTAACACACCTCTTTCGAAAATAGCAGACCGTAAATAACAAAATTATGCCGTCAGCTTCAGAACCCGTTAATATGACTATTCTACATTTTGCAGTATTCGCTTGAATTTATTTGCACTATTTACCTGAATAATTCCTGCCTCTTAAGAGGTTTTAGTTCCGAGTAGCCGGAGAGATAGCAACTACATCGCTTAAATCTTTACAAGTTCACTTAGCAGTCTAAACTGCAAGGGAAAAAGTCAGCTCAATACACCTCATTTTATTGGTCTCACATTCCCCAAACTCACGCAAATTGCTCAGTAGACTGCAGAGACAATGCGCGATAATACAATTGCTATATTTGGTCTAGAGATGCTTAATAAGCTGACATTTTTTAAGCATCCCTATACGAAACCACCACGATATTTTGTACTTGTGACTAAATATGTTTTTCGTTGACAATTAAACGTTTCTCTTTGATAGGTCACGCATGCACTGTATACACATTCGGTTTTGGGATCTTTGATGCATAAAAGTGAAGTTATTCGACAGTACTATTGAGCTGAACAAATGTGGTTTTACCTTCTAAACGTTATTGGCAAAACAATAAAACTAGTCCACGAAATTTCATCCATTGCACACTGTAATCACAGTAAGGGAGAATTATAATCTCATAAACATCGTCACGCTTTTGAAAGATTTTCCATTAATACTGGTATTCAGGTAAATGCACATTCTGTGTCGAATATCTTCCTTAAGTGACTGATGTGTTGACCTTTAAAATCAATCAATCTATTAAGTGATATAGCGAAGTGTACAGAGCCCTGCGCTGTCACTTCCGGACTGGTGTTTGGTTGGCCCGTACCACATATACCTTTTGCAAAAGTTTATGCCAGTTTTCTCTCGGACAGTGGACCCATTAACAATTCGAAAGCTCACACATTCAAGTTTGATGAGGTCAACATTCTGGCAAGGGCTGATAACCGCGTGAGCCGTGAACTGCTTGAGTCATGGTTCTCTGGCCCGCAGTCGATTAGTAAGCGCCGCTCCATATTGTCTGTTGCATTTGTGTCTGGGCAAAATTTCTGGCCATGATGGGCAAGATGCGGGTGAACAGTAGTTCCGCTGACAGCGAGCCAAATTGCCGAGTTATTGTCATGAAAGGAATCTACAAAGGTGAGTTAATCCTGTCAATAAACAATTCGGCTTCGGACCAAAAAGCGATTGTCACATCAACAGCGACCCCCAGCAATGCAAACGAGGACTGCCAGTGATAGTAGACCTGTGGTTGTCCTGCAATTAGGCCCTTTAAATACTGGACAACCTGTGCACCTAGTACTCTTTTCTGCAACTGTCTCTGATTATTGGTTCAATAAACACCTTGTTCCACTGATCGCCTCTTTTTCTGAGTTACTTCCTGACACTCGCCCATTCGCCACTATCAGCAGTCGATTTATTGTCTAGCCTGGCTGCTTTTCTATAATTATTTAAATACTTTAATCTATCTGCTTGATTAATAATTGTACCGTGATAGATGAGCCATTTTCCGCAAGTGTGAATTATTTTAAGCATACATCTTTGAAGTTTACTACTAACAATAAGGCAGTAGAACTTTAAGTGTACTTATTTCGACTACAGGCGGCTGCTTGCTTCTCGCATTCCGTGAAGTAAACAACGTCATTAAAAAAAATTTATACATCAAGGTTTTCATAGCCACTTTGTTATCAATAAGGAGTTCAAAAGGCGTTCGCCTATCTTATCCTTAATCAAACAGAACTGAACTGAAGGAATATGGACATGATGATAAATCAATAGACACGTTTTTACATTTTAGGGCCATAGGAAACATTGGTCAAGTAAAAGGAAAGCTTGAAAAAGTACACTCCTTCATTTTCAAAAAGACTTTATAATATGCTGAAGGCCTAATAATTTGGCACATGCAGTAGAGCAGAGGATTTGACCTATTTATTGAGAAGGAGTGCGTATTGACCGTTTTATTGCCCGGCAAACAAATAAATGCGCTGCTGGATATTACATAAAAGATGTCAGGCTGAAAAAAATACTTTTAATTGAGCCATAATATGTTTATGCACGAATAGTTTTACTGCATTTGTGTGTCGTGCTAAGTGCCTGTATAAACTATTCGGTAAGTCCGCCATTTATTACCCCAGAACTTCATCGAATTACGTCAACCCATCCTGAGCGTAATCAATATCAATGAACATGTTTATTTAATGTATTTTTTACATCCAAGGTGGACGTGAATGTATGTCAGTGCACTGACATTTGTAGAACCCAAAATTGTATTAATTGGTGTTTACATAGTTCATTTTTCTGAAAATTACTGAATCGCCATCCATGTTAATCAATTTGGTGCATTAATCAGTGGCAAAGACTGCTTCAGTTATGGGGAAACAGTTCTCAATCAGCAGTGCAATGTTCGAAAATCATTAATTGTTAGGTAAAATATTGGTCAGCACAGGCAAACGCTCCTTGTTTTCAGCGACTCACTGGGTACATAGGTAAACAATGAACCTGTCCTTAACATGGTAATTGAAGGTAATAATACACAAACGATCATCTCAAATTGTCCGAATTAAATAAAACAAGCCTCTTGGATTACTGACAGTCGGTAGGCAAGCCTTCTCCGTCAGAACATGTCATTATTTGCCGATAGAGTATATTCCATCTTAGACTAAAAAGCATACGATCATGGATCGTTGAGCGTAAAATGCCTGCCCTGCACTTAAAGCTATGGCTTGGAGGTGGCCAACTGACGGGTTAACTGTGCGGTCAGTCAAATATGTGTTTTTTGGAGTGGCTGACTAACGATCTGACCGTCAGGCAGCCATGGCTCCTTCTTAATGTAGCCTTTATGGCACTGCCACACCGTTGGGATCTGAGCCGCCCCACCTTGTTTTGTTGTGTGTTTGTTTTCTGTTGGACCACAGTGCGTGGGCTGCACTCTCTCCCATCTCCAGTCCTCTGGACTCTGTCTTGTCACCAGGCCTAGATAGGGGAGAAGAACTAAGAGTGAGGTCGATGCAGCGCAAGTCTGCTCTCACCACAATTCAGCGTCAGTCACTGTCCCTGCATGACCATGCTGTGGAGCATACGGTGGACCTAGTCGGACTACGACGGTCGAAATGCCACTTAAACGAGCCACGTGGCAAATAACGCATGACAAGAGATGAACAGGTGTCTTTTATAAGAGAAATTTCCTGAAATAGGATTGTAATACTGATAATCGCGCAGCCTACTCTCATGATATTTCAGTCATTTCAGGATGGCGGCCCTTGAACACACTTCCTTCTTAACGTCTCCAAAAGCAAACTGTAAAAAGGGCCTGCATTTTCTGCCTGTATTTTTCACATATTTCCAATACCCCTATGCATTCAAATTTATTTATGGGAAAGTGCAAAAACAAAATATCCTTTCATACACTCGTTGGGTGAAATGAAAGGTCTCCTAAAAGATTTACATTAAGAAAAAGCCAAATTTTGGTGTTAAAAAACTTTTTAAATTGTCGAATAATTTTTAATTCCTACCGGCTGCTACACTTACAGTCATGGTTTCCAAATTATGCACTCTGTACGTTCTTCCCAAGGAAGACCACAGTCTTAGGAACAGGTCACAGAGCGTTCAGACAATTTCGCAATATATATTGACCAGTGAATTGACGGATACGTCGGATTATGAACGATAATTTCACGATCTTAAAATTTTCATCATTCGAAACATTTAAAACCAAAATTTACCTTTTCTTCAAGTTTTAAATTTGAAGACGGCATAATTTGTTACCAAATGAGTACAAAAAAGGATATATTGTACAAATTTTATGAAACATATTTATCATAATTTCTTTGTGTTTCTAATTTATTGCGATGTCTTAAATCACAGCCTTCCCTCCAAAAGTTTGTTTTTTACCTTTCCTGCTTTTTTACTAACCTGAGTGATTTATAGCGAACTTTACTTAGACTGGCCCACCAAAGCTCATTTGGCGGGGTCATGTTGATATAAAGAACGCACTTCAAGTAAACGATGGGATGGGCAAATAGGTTCTTTGATTGGGGTTTTAAAGACGACAACATGCATAGTCGACTAATCTTGCCAAATAAAAATTACCGAGACGCACTGTCACCTCTGGTTATTGAAAAAAAATAAAAGCCTGGAAGAAATGCTGGAATTGATAAAATAGATAACAAACACATTGTAAATCCGCTCATTCGTGATGAAGACAAATCACGCTTTGAAATTTTAAATATGTAATAAAAATCAATATACAAAATTACTGTTTTTATTTAGACAACAAAGATCGAAACGTGCTAGTCAGATTTGGCAATAAGATACCATGTGAAATTTTTAATAGGCTATGCGGCAGAACGAATTGAGAAACAGTGGTATGTATAGCACATGTAAAGGATTCCTGAGCATTAGCATAACCATTAGTAGTTATCAGAAGGTTTTTAAAAAGCCTTCCTTTCCGTTAAGCTTTAGTTGCCCACTGTACGGCGACACTTTTATAGGTTCAAACCGACTTAATTCTCGCAGCCTGCATCAAAAATTATGTGCCATGAATTATCTTTTTTTATACCACCAGAGAAAGAACACAATTTGTCATTCAGTTCATTCCAATCAAGTGAAAATGATACTGAGTTTAATTTTACATTGCATTTTGAGTTAAACGAAGTCCCATCTAACGCAGGGCTTGATGAAGATGGCAGGTCTAAGGAAAGCTGATTTTTGGGTATTAGTTACCTGGACGTTTTTTGCAACAGGAGCACACCTTTTGTGAGGTTTACAAGCTGAAGACTTGAGATCGGCCTTGACGCAGTAGGTAAATCGACTTAAATCCGTTGTCTAAGTCCTTGCTCGCCAATGCTTGAAATTTAATTACCAAATATTCGTGTCATTTTCCAATCTACGCCTAAAAACTTTCAAATAGACTGCTAACTTCCATTGTAGCGATTAATTTCTGAGAAAAGTAGAAAAACAGCAATTATTTTATATATTATTTCCTTCGATTTCTCCCCATGGATTTTGCTGTTGGACAGCAATTAAATTTCATTCGCTAGATAATTGTGCTCCCACTACCTGTGAATGACTCTTCAAATAAGCAGAGCTGTGTTTGTAGGGCGCTGCCCGTGTTCATGCATATAATTTACATTTCCGGCAGGGCTATTATCCCGAACGAACATCGATTTTTGTGATTTCTAATTCCCTAGATTTTCTTGCTGCAAGTAAATATTTTAAATCTTTAAATGTCAGTCATGAGTGGCAATTGAGCCCTCTAGTTAATCTTAAGTTGTGTATGTGAAGGTTTCTAAATCAGAAATTTGCCTTCGCTTCTAATCTTTCAGCGCTGGGAGGACCTATTAGGATTCAACATTTTACTTAATAGAAATGCCTCGTTGACGAGTTATTTTTAGTGATCCTTTAACGAGTGTTCACTCCATGCCACGCTGGGTTCTTAATCTTCCTATCTGATTCTCCTTTTTCCAATACCAATCTCCCAATATCAAAATTAAGGAAAACACAACTAGTCTACAGAAATTCCGAAAGCACCCGTTGAGCATAGACGTATGGCTCCATGTTAGGGTAGGTCCTGCCCGGAAGAAATCAAACGGTTGTGTGTTTTCGATGGAAAATGAACGTTCCAATCATTGCATTGATCCGTCTGTATCCATATTGAAACTGGCCTTAATGAACAAAGGGTATGACTTTACTGTCAGGGGCAATCAGGCTAAATACCATCACAGACGCAGGATGTTTGGTCTAAAATCTGTATTGAACATTTTCAGGTACCTTGTTGATATACAGGAAGCTCATGTAACGATCTGTTCGACTGTTGGACACTGAATCGAGCGTGAAGAGTTTTTCGGCGGTGGAGAGCAATGTATGTTATCCTTACTTCAGGAAGCTTAATATTCTCTTAATTCTTTTCAGTCTCTCCTCTTTCTCAGCCGCAGTAATGAGATGCTTCTTCGTCCTAGCTCTAGACTTAGCCTTCGGGTTCCTTTCATGACAATCTTGACCGTGTGCTCCGAAGCCACCTTCCTCATCCCCTCAACTGGACGGCAATTAATACGATCCCGGACAGCCCTTATTAGACAAGTGGTTCAAACTTATTTGATTAACCATTCCCAGGCTGCCTTTCGATGCGGCTGAACACCTTATAACGCTTGGTAATGTAGTAAACTCTTTACTCAACAATTTCCAACTTGGCAGCGACCCCGTGGCCGAGATGCCATCGAAATGGAGCTTTATAACGGCCTCGTTATTTTTGATGATAAAATATTTAAAACCTTTGAAAAAAGCATAGATTTTGATACAAATCCTTTCAAAAAATAGGGGCAAAATATTATGAAATTGTCGGTCGCACACGGTATTTTCTGAGGAGTTAAAAAGTTGAAATTTAGGTACTTGAATATTTATGTAAAAGCAGATGGTCAATAATTGAGGAGACAGTAAATAGCTATAGTTCTCGCAGCTGTGTTATACAACGGCAGAAAGTCGGTGAAGTACGTACTTGAGCTTTCACCTAGTACCGGTCGATCGAGGAAGCTTCCATAGTAAGACAATCTGTCTAGCATTACGTGGCGCCTGATTTCAACAGCCGTCTTGCCTTCAGAATATTAGACAGGCAGCATTGCCGCTCAGAGATTTTCATATCTGAAGACACTTCGTCGTCTTTTGTTGTAGCTTAATGCACTACATTTGGCAATGGGAAGTCAAGATATCAAGTCGAGGCGATTTAATTGAGGAGTTCTATACGGCAGATACTCAATAGTTTTAGTTGAGTGCTTAATTAAAATCGCTGCGTGATCTCCTCTCCCATATGAGGAAATCGGCACTTTAACATGTTGGGTGTACTCAGGTGAGGGATTGACGGAAATGACAAATTGAGAATCCCTGGATGCACCATTGTCGCAATTGTTCTGGCATTGCTCACCGATAAGTTAAATAAAATGGCCATAGCGACCATTAATAATCGAAATGATAGCTATCGAGTGCTTGCTCTATCGAAGACTTCGCCAATCTATAATGTCTGTGTGTCAGGATCACCGATAATAATCAAATTACCGCCCGGGTCTTCGGATAAACTTTCTAATGCTAGAGGGAATTCATGAAGACGTCCATGAGGCGATGCATTTGTCTGCCTTCTGTGCTATTACCTCAACTTAGCCATCACTAAGTAACTTATCGGACAGTCGCTAGTTAACAATCCTCACTACATGGCCAGGCACAAGCAGTTTTATGAGCCTCAACATGCATCTTTAGGCAATTACGGTGTCTGAGATCCCTTACCTTTTCTTCGTATTCAGTATTATCTGGAGGCAGTCAAATGGGAAAACTTTATTTTATGTAAAATACATCAATACTCAGCGAAACATGCTAGATTTATTTGCCCAGCAAGACGTGTTTGGTTCAACTACCATTTTACTGAAGATTTGATATTTGATATCGCCAACGACTAAAACCGTGAAAATCAAACAGTGATTTTTAAATGAGAAGCAGATAATCGTCGGTTGGTTTTCGTTAAAACCACAAAGAAATTATATACATGGAGGGTAAAGACAGTTGTTCGGATAGTTTGGGACCTAGAAAATGTAATCAGGAATGAACTGTTGACTACTTATGTGGCCTCTGAATCAATACCCTTCTAGTTAATACCCTTAGGGGATTTAAAATATGTTTATGATAAGCAGCTTATAACAGGTGTAGAATGACATACGAAGACGACTCCGGATTGAGTGCTGTGGGAAGGATGTGGTGAAAAGTGTCGCGTCGGACAAGGGAAACCACGTTACACATTTAGGAAACTGCTGAGCATATGCCTCCACGTCGAGTTATCATCATCCAGTTATACCAAATACCCCTTTTGGCACGGCGTTTCATCCAGAGGTGCTTTGGCTCATTACGATTTCTTTGAATTTAAATTAAGTTTGCAGGAATTGGCAACGTCCACGTTGAAATTGCGCTCCTTCAAGACAAAGATGTTACGCCTGCTGCGGTACGCCAATTGCCGATGGCCAGCTGACAGCCAGACATTTGCATACCCAGCTGATACGAAGTTCGCCTTTTTATTTGCCGTGCAATTATTCTAGACTATCGTCATTCCAGTCCCCCAGGCAGTAGCCATCCCCACGTGAGTAAGGCTGTGTTTCTAAGGACGGAACTATTTTAGACGTATAACATTAAGGCATCCAGTGATGAATTACAAGTGCAAGAAATATTTATCTGACAGTTTTTATCAGCAGTGTGCAAAACTGCAAAGTGATAGATCATTTCTGGCAGTTGTGAGTAACAAAAGTCCGCAGACCATTAGTTCATTAGTTCCGCAGACCACTAGTTCATTTTTCCTCTTCTACAGCATCGAATTACTTGGGCAGTCTTTTAAACTCTGCAACTGAGTAACCTACACGAAAGTAGAAGTAGCCAAATGCCCTTTCCTTGCCTAATTTGTGAACAAGCATATGTTGTTGTCCCCAAAGTTCGTTCTTACGCAGCAGGCGACAGTCAATCTTCTCTCAAATTTAGCGGAGGAAGTAAATACAGGGTCGTAGAAGTTTATTCTATGTTCTTTTTGCGTTAAGACACTACTTGCATGCACGCTCGGCTAATATATGTCAAACAGTATTGCCTTCTGAGGTTTTTCTGTTGGATAAGAAGTTATCCTTATTCACTCTGATACACTTTGCTCCAACTAGCTGTGATAGCATCCACACATATCAGACACTGTTTTTGTAGGTTGTTGTCTGTGTTCTGGTACTGCGTATTTCTTTTTGTATGGATTTAAAGTTTTTGCCAAACAGAAGTGACAGTTCTGCGAGGTAGTTGCATTGGCCCTCGAGTATGTGTCCACAACAAGCTGGGATTCAGAATGCCAAATGACACTCAATCATATTCAAAAATAAAAGTAATCTTTCATTCTGTGAGGAGCCTAAGAGGCCTTTAGCCATCTTGTGTTGTTTTTCTTACTCTATAAAAATAATATATCCGACGTTTCAAATGGAGCAATAAGCATGTATTTTTTTATTATCATATTTGCATCACCAATCATGCATAATGAAAATAAAGGACATTTTTCAGTTTACACAAATTCAGTAAGCGCACGTCGAACATGGGGTATGGCTCCATGTTTGGGCATACACCCGGCGGTACGCTATGCCCCAGAAACAACCAAAGTGGTTGCGTATTTTTAGATGGAAAATCAACGTTCCACAAAATTGCATTCATCCTTACGATGTTGAGCTTTGACCGTCTGCTCCAAACCGATTTCCATGTAGTTGCCCGATTCCACGTCAAATTCTGGCCATTCAGGGAACTTTCTGCTTCCATCCTCATTTCGTGTTGGCTCTCTAAAGAAGAAGGGCGTTATGTGAAAATGCATTTTTGCTAACTTCCATACGAAAGTCGATTTTTAATCTGATGCTTACCCAGTTCTTGCAAAAATTAGCCCAGTATTTCATAATAACTTCGCTCAGTCGTGCCTCCTCCTCAGTGTAATTATAGAAATCACGCTTGAATTTCTCGGAAAAATGGCATTCAAAGACGTAATCAATTTCGTAGCCGTGCATAGCACCAGTCAATCAGGAAACCCGTTATTTCGTGTTTTATGCACGAAATTGTAAGTATAAATAACGGCATTGGGAAGCTGTGCAATAAGTTGGGCAAATTTCTGCGTCCCGCATGTGAACTCAATGTCACCGGCAAAGGGCATCCATCTGATTCATAAACTCAGCCGAATTCTCCCACGACCAAGTCACGCAATTCTCCGGAGGTCTTGGTAACCTCGCGAAGCCCCGGACTTGCGAATCCGTATGTTGTGGCCATGACTGCTGTGAATGGATGCTCGAGGTTCTGCTCGCTCGTAAACTTTGCTGTGAGGAGGCGATAGATATCGATGTTTGCCTGCTTAAAGTTAATTTCATCTGGCAGGGGAGACAGTGCCATTGTCGAAAAGAAACTGCACACCCTTCAGTCGAGTCCATAGAAGCCAGTACATGCCTTCGTTTTTCCATTGTACCTATTAACAATTTTGGGGTGCACATAGTCTGTCTGAGATTTAAAGAAGACTTTCTGGGCACTCCGGCAGAATGAACCGTCAACTGTTGGTGCAAATTCAAACGAGGCGTATATCGCAGAATCTGCGTAGGCTGAGGGGTCCACGGGTGGTGAAAGTTGGGCCAAACGCGCTGCACGTCTCTTCGCTCGCGCAGTATACACATCTCCGGCCTTGTCTACGAGGTCACCTGGCTGGAGTTTTTGAAGGCATTCCACCTGTTTATCGACGGATTCCTTACCATTGACCAGGCATCCACAAGCTTTGGAAAACTGAAGGCAGATCGAACAAGTAAACATACTTTTATAAGTGAGCATGAAGGTAATTACTAATATGTCCTAGGTAATAAAATATGTCCTAGGTAATAAAATATATAATAATATGTCCTAGGTAATAAAAGTTATACACACTGTGACCAAACTTAGATAAAGAGTGATAGAGCAAAATAACAGGAGTTTTGACGTAATTTGGACACACCAACAGAAGCTGAACTTTTCCCTACGGCGGAAATAAGAGGTAGGCATCGTGGATGTACTTTACTTACAGCAGCACTTCGCTCGTAGGCCACGTCTGGTGCAATTAACGCCCATCGGTTGAACAGGCTAGCACTTTGCATAATCATCTGGAAGAACAGAGGTCTGGAAGCAGGCGAAAGGTAGTGCAAACTGACGCTTGCACTGCCGGCCGACTCCCCGAAGAGCGTTACCTTTTTTGGATCCCCTCAAAATGCCCGTATGTTCTTATTCACCCATTTCAGTGCCATCTGTTGATCTAACAGACCCATATTGCATGCCGCCAAGTGGCGTTCACTTTGATTAGCACCTTTCAGACAGAGGAATCCAAGGGCGCCTAGTCTGTACTGCATTGAAACCACAACCACATTTTGCCTGCCAGCGAGGAAGCGTCCATTGTACACATCGAGGTTCGCCGATCCGCTGTAGTAACCGCCGCCAAAGATCCATACCATAACTGGCAGTGGCCGACCGGACGGGAAAGGCGTCCAAACATTTAGGTAAAGACAGTCCTCGGACATTTCTGTGTTGGTAGACCACATGCGTGCACCGGGATTGTTATTCTCGAAGTCACCGGCTGCAGGCTGCCAGCATGCTTTTGACAGCGTTGTCGCCTGAATGTTTCCCTTTTCCTCCTCAAGAGGTTGTGGAGGAGCAAAACGAAGTGCACCTATTGGTGGCTTAGCAAAGGGGATTCCCAGATATTTTTGGACCTGTTTCTCCACCCCAGTTGACTCTCCCGGCTCATACTTATTCCCATACACTGTATACTGCTCGTTGATATCAGTTTTCACCTGACCTTCCAAGTTTTTACAGGTAGTCACCTGAAAGGTAACTGATAGTACAGCAAAGCATTTGATTATTGTAAGCATGTTTAGATTATACCTAGGTAGAACAGCCTACAAATGTACGTTTATATTTGTGTTTGCCCACCTATATGCGTATTTTTAGAGATATTTATTGTGCTCCCGTGTTACCAAGCGGGCTTTCTATGGTCTGATTGGTTAGTTTCCACACATAGAGAAGTCATACTTGTTTCAATTAGCCTGATGATGCAGGAACCCCTAAATATTATCGCCACCTATAAGCACCGAAAATGAGCGCGTATGATTTGCTTGAGGATATAAATATAATTTTCTAACTAATATTTGGTCTGACGTTAACTTCACTGGTGCCAGTCAGTCTTGTAACCAAATCAACTAACCGAAGAACGATCAGTGACAAATGTTAAATTTTCTCTCCAAGGAATGATCGCTTTTAATTTAAGTACATTTACTTCCTAACCAATTAGGGATGCTAAGAAACTGTTAATGCCACTCAATTAGGACTAAAAGGTAGACGTTTTCTAACACCAAATAATAAAGCCTTAACAATCAAACTATATTTGTAAATGAGGGGCACTTGGCCAGTAAAAATCTGGTGTATGAGCCTCAGCATGATTTCAGTGTTTAGTATCCCTTACCTCTGCTTAATATTCAGTATTTTTCAGAGGCAGGTGAATTACAAATATTTGAATACTTTACTTGCGTATCTCACACACATCAACGGAGACATACGCTAGATTTCCTCACCGGGGAAGATTGCATTTCAATTTAATATCAATTTACTCCTACACAATTAAGGACCATAATAAACGGCCGAAATCACTCAAATCCAAAAAAAAAGTGAGAAGGTTGGGCGTTTGTTAGCACCAAGGAATAACACTGTAATAATCAGCACAGGTTTATAAACGACGCACACAATATCGCTATATAAGTTGATCGCTAAATCCAAAAGGAAGTGGCTATATGGAGGGTTACTGCGAGTGTCTGGATGGATTGGAACTTAGGAGATTTACTCAGGAATGATCTGTTGACTGCAAATGAAGCTCTCAAACGACCGACCTTCTTATTCACACACCTGCAGTAATCTTCCAGAATATCCGCGCTCTAGATGCCAAGTCGATTAGTACAGGTGTAGGATAACATGCACAGATGTCTGCTATCACCTCTAGTACGCCACCACATAATGGCAGATGGGGCAGCCAATCGTTCATAATTAGCAATTATATGAACCTTAGCATTTTTTTTGCGTAACTTTGATGTTCGAGATCCTTTACGTCTGCCCTGTATTCAGTCGATCCCAGAGGCAGTTAAATGGGGGTACTTTATTTGGTTATCAATCATACATCAATAATCAGAGAACCGTGCTAGATTTCCTCACCAAGGGAAACTTGTTTTTTTAATTTTAACTACCATTTTATTTCTAACTAAATGAGGACCCTAAAAACGGCTAAATTTACTTAAATCCTGGTCAAAATTCCGAAGGATAGGCGTTTGTTTTCGCCAAGGTATTAAGCCGTAATAATCGGCATAGGTTTGCAAATGAGGCGCGCAATATCGGTGCATAATTTCATCGCTTAATCCCAATGGAAGTTACCTGCATGGAGCGTTATGCCAGTTGTGTAAATCAGTTGGAACTTAGGCCATGTACTCAGAAATTATCTTTTGATTGCTTATGAAGCCATTGAACGACCAGCCATCTTATTCACACGCCTGCAGTAATTTTCCAGAATATCCGCGCTGTGGATGCCAAGGCGATTGGTGCAGGTATAGGAAAACATGCAAAAATGAATCCGGATCGAGTAGAGAAAGAGAGCCCTTAATTGAATTGTGCTGAAGGATTTTGCACTGGACAAGGGCAATATGATAATTGTTAAAGAGAAACGGCATTGATGCCTTGTATTGCCACCCAAACATGACAAGGGAAAAGGAACCGGTTCACCCACACAAAATAGGTGATATTACAGTAAATTTCCTACGAAAAAGGACCTAATTACCTTCCAAATCATACAATCATAACCAAACAGTCATCTTCCACTTGTCTAAAACGTCCTCTGTGACACGCAGATTAATACTGAAGTGCTTCTGTTCACAGCAGCTTCCTTGCATTTATAACCAACTGGCAGGGATCAAAAACGACTACTTGGACACCTCATTCTCTCTCTCTCTCTTTCTCTCTCTCTCTTTCTCTCTCTCTCTTTCTCTCTCTCTCTCTCTCTCTCTCTCTCTCTCTCTCTCTCTCTCTCTCTCTCTCTCTCTCTCTCTCTCTCTCTCTCTCTCTCTCTCTCTCTCTCTCTCTCCTTCTCTCTCTCTCCTCTCTCTCTCTCTCTCTCTCTCTCTCTCTCTCTCTTTCTCTCTCTCTCTCTCTCTCTCTCTCTCTCTCTCTCTCTCTCTCTCTCTCTCTCTCTCTCTCTCTCTCTCTCTCTCTCTCTCTCTCTCTCTCTCTCTCTCTCTCTCTCTCTCTCTCTCTCTCTCTCTCTCTCTCTCTCTCTCTCTCTCTCTCTCTCTCTCTCTCTCTCTCTCTCTCTCTCTCTCTCTCTCTCTCTCTCTCTCTCTCTCTCTCTCTCTCTCTCTCTCTCTCTCTGTCAGCTGTCAATGTTCTCTCTTTCAAGTCAAAGACGCAATGCCTGCGCGGTTGCCACGTATTTCCCTAAATAGCTACATTGGACTTGCTCATTCGTTTGCCGGGATAATGTTCTTAACTCTTGTTATTCCAGTCCCTAAGAGGTTATCTTTCTCACGTGATTAAGGCTGTGTTTATCAGGATGGAAATATGGTAATAATAGACGTATAAAAGTAAGGTATCCAGGTACGAGTTAAAATGACAGGAAAGGATTGGCATACTTTGTTTATCAGCACTGGACATAAATGCAATGTGCAAGATCAATTCCTATCCAACCGGTGAGCATATCATTCGTGAACAATCGCTTGTTAGTATGCCGCTCAATTGTGACAACCCGAGTCCGTAGGTCACTAGCTCACTTTTTGTCTTCTAAAGCATCGACTTGCCTGGGATGTCTCACTTGCGCTATCACAACTTGAGACACACTAAAGGATTAACATTTGCTTTCAATTCTCCAAGCGTGTGAGCTACCGGAAACTAGAAGACGACAAATGCTCTTACGTTCCATTCCCTACACACTTTACGAAGTTGCATATATTGTTGGCTGTCTAAGCTCGTTCATACGGAGCAGGTGACAGTCAACCTTTCCTAAAAACAGCGGATGACGTAAAGACAGAGTCGTAGGAGTTCAGACTGGGTTTTTATTGCGTTGTGAAACTAGATACCTGCACCCTAGGCGTAAAGTTATCTCAAGGCGTTGACACTTAAATCATCTCATTCACTAGTTCGTTCTTTTTTCGCACAGGTTTCGCTGTTGGACAGGGAGTTAACTTTAGTTGCTTAGATATATTTGCTAACACTAGCTGTGAATGACTCCGCAAATATCCAGAAACTGTGTTTCTAGGGCGTTGCCAGTGCTCCTGCTTGTAATTGGCGTGACCCGCTGGACTGCGACTCCCCGAACAAAAACCGATTACCAATATTTCTTAGACCCTAGATTTCCTTGCTGCAGGTAAATATTTTAAATCGTTTAATGTCAGTCATGAGTGGCAATTGAGTCCTCTAGTAAACACGAACTCTATTATGTGTGGCGTTCATAATCTTTCTATCTGGCAACGTGTTTTTTTTTAAATGGTCCAGTGTACAGGAACTTGATCCTTCTAATTCCATCACCAATCACCCATTAACGAAGTTACAGAAAACCTTTTTTAGTCAACACAAATTTAGAAAACGCACGTTGAGCCTCGAGTCATGGCTCCATGTTGGGCAAACATCCTGCAATAGTTGCAGAACCAGATCAAGTAAAGAACTTTGTCCTTTTGACGGAAAGTCAACTTTCCAAGCATTGAATAGGTCCTTACGATTTCAAATCATATTCTGTTTATTCGGACTTCACTCTGCTTCCATCTTCGTTTTATTGGAGTTTTGAAAGAGGAGGAAGTGGCTTGTGAAATTGCACTTTAGCCTGCCTCTTTAACAATTCGCACACTAGTTCTAGAAAGATTTTCCCAGTCATTTATATTGGTTTCGCTTAGTCTGCCTCGACCTCTGTGTAAATATAGATGGGGTGCTGGAATGCCTCAGAAAACGGCATTCCAAATAGGTAATGAACGACATCGCCATGTGTCGCGCAGATCCTCTCGGAAAATCGTTATTTCGGGTCTTGCACACAAACTTGTATGTGTACACGGTGGTATTGCGCATCTCCGAACCGCGTTAGGCAAATTGCTGCCTCTCACACAGGCAATGCCAATCATCTGATCCATAAACTCACTGAAATTTTTCAGGGAGACCGGATGTAGTTTGGGTTATATGTAGTCTGTGACAAACGGCATTCAGCTGGTTGAAAGCTAACCCATGGGAAGATCTAAGAACTGTTGTCCCAATTGCCGCAGAAGAATTTTGGGAAAAGCTTATCTTTGTCACCTTCATTTTCAGCTTATTTGAATGTATAGGGTAAAGCCTTCAATGGCCCAATGAACAAGTATTTCATGCGTAGCATTCTAAACTAAGCGACCTACTGGAACAATTATTATATCTTATTGCTTTTGTGGAGTCATTGCTCTCGATGTCACCTTTGAGAAGTTTTCTCTCGCATACTAGATTATCGGTCCTTCAGATCTTTTCTTTGGGGCGGTATCATTCATAATGCTTACCTGTGACTCCTATACTGATATGGCTGCCATCATCCCGGTTTCCAGCGCAAATGTCTAGCCACCGTGCCTTCCTTTAATGTACATCTTATTATAGTGATATTTTCTCCTGAAATATGCAGAAGTGCCCTGCTCACAACTTCCCTCCATATTTCCAGGATTGCATCTGACGTAGGAACAAAAATGCATAAACTGAGGGCATCAAATAAAAATTTTCGACTAATTTCCAAGAAATCGGCGTTCTGATGTCAAATACTTTACTGAGGAAATATATAAAAATGGATGTCTGACCGTGTCTTCAGACAATTTCAGGGGGAATTTAAAGGTAAAGACCTAGATTTACTTGAATTAACTGACAGCAGACTATAACGTTTTTTATGATAGCAAGCAACTTGTATCCGATCTAGCCCCTTCCCGCCATCAGCATGAAGTTGTGAATTTTGAGTCACTAAGCAGTACAAAGGAAAATTGTGGTTTCACATCATTATAAGAAAAGACAACGAAAAAATCGTAAATATCGGGGTTGAAACTTGGAGCAGGTCAATGTAATATACAAGGATTTTCGATAAATGATGATGGCTCACTGGCAACCATTGAGCCTGCCTTTGCTCTCAAATTATCAACCCGGATATCTTAATTGTGCCAATCTGGAGGATTTTTTTACTGAATTATTAGTGTTTATCTATAAAAAAGTCAGTTCTTGTGTGCTTCACAAATGTGGATTCATTTTTTTCTGGTAAAGAGAACTACTTGGTTTTTGGCCTGATGGTTGAATGGCTCTGAGTACAAACATGTCAAAGACGATACAAGCTGAACCAGGCCGCTTTATTCTCCGAATATTTCCTCCTTGTCCCCTCAGAGGTACGGTAGGGATGTTTAAATTCATGGCCGAACATGATAAATTTCCTGCGAATTGACTGTCCAGAGGTGGCGGAAACGACGCAATAGCCGTGCTGTCCACGAAGGAGTTTATAACATGAAACAGTATGCTAGGTTGTAAAGGGATGCCTGGGCATATACACGCAACTAACATGATGTGCGTCCAAAGGTCTCTGCCAGTTATATCAGTCTTCACAACGGAGACAGAGAATGTTACAGGCTCGCTGGTTTTCTCAGAATTCGACTCTCTATCTCTAAAGACATAAAGAATGAGCGTATGTAATCAAAGGCAGAAATAAGGTATCCGTTCGAAGGACGGTAAATATGGAAGGAAAACATAAAAAAGCGACAAATTAAAGGTGTTATCGTTTTCGCAGTGCGTTGACTTATCTTATGTCTCACAAATGAGCCCTTGCCAGCTCCCTTTAGCTGCAAACTGTTATAATCCGCTTCAATGTACGCTTATTTACTCAGGATTTCCTGGTGAACAGCATACAAACTTTGGAACTACTAGCCGAAGTGCGAAGGAATACCAGCTACAGCACTAGGATGACATGATGTGGGGGTTAACTACGCCACCTCTGAAAACCTGAGTGGTGTTGAGCCACGGGCGTAAGTTAACAGGACCCTCCGACTTTTCTATCGCGTGTCACGTTCGCCTCCATCGCTGTGGAGGCGGCGTGTCTCTGCGATATCTGACTCAGACATAGGTTTGGTTTTAATTAATGGTTTGTCTTCTTTCGTTGTCGCTTTTTCCTTGTGTCAGCAGGAAGGCACTAGCATGTTTGAAACATACCAGTGATTTTGCACCGAATAGGGCATTGTTAGCACTTGGGTCAATGCAAATCCTCAGGCAAGGTCATCTTCAAAAGTATAAATTACCAACATGAACAAACTAACAAGGTAAGTATGAAAAAAAATACGTCAGAGCAGTAATAAGCGCTCAACTGTTGCAAGCGAAGGCGTTCGCCATTTCCCATGGAGCGAGGTCACGGCACCGGCATCGTCCATATGATTTAGTTTATAAGGAGACAGGCTTGCACAACATCTATCACACACTCCTCCTCATCCAACGAGTTCTATTAGTAAAAAATGCGAAGATGATCGGAGATAGATTCTGTTTTAGCTTCTGTCAAATATAAATAGTATTTGTAGCGTGTCACACACGACAGTATCCGTAAACAATGCATGGGAGTTTCAAACAATACGGGACCGTCGCATATCTCACCTAAGAAATAGTGGCGTAAGGGTGTCATTATGAAGGCGTTGTGGCGGTCAAGGATATGAGATCGACTAGAACCACACGCACTTAGCTAGTTCTGTCTACGGGGAAGTCAGTAGGATATTAGGAGCAATGTTTTCGGTATACAGGGCAGGTTGCCGAGATATGGCTGTTGGCTTGTGTGGCAGAACAACGCGTTCATTCGGGGGCTTGTCAGCAGCGGTGTGTTATTTACGCGTTTGACTGGTACATGAATGTGTGTCCATCTGAGTGTCCGATACGTGATTGGTTTTATCAAGGGCTGAGTTTGTTGTGCTTGAGCGCAAGGCTCCATGGGTGGCAAAGCGGGCTGGCCGACATGCGTAGGGTAGCCGCAGGTCTGGATGTGGGCATGATTAGGCTACGTTCAAGCTTGAGGTCCGGTCGTGCGTTGACGGGGCGTCCACGGGTTAGCACGCATGTTAATGCTGTCGACTGAGAAAAGGGACGCTGAAAGATAGGGGCATGGGATGTGGCTGCCACAGAGTCACTGAGCTTCACTCTCCGTCCCCCGACTAGTTAGTCCACTTACGCACACAGTATCCCTCGTGAGGTACCAGTTATCGCGTAGGTTCGCAAACGCCAGAGCCGTGACTGTCAACGCATTTTGACATATTTCAGTGCATTCGATTTTCTTTTGCGAGGGAGGTGTTGGTGTGTAGTGCAGATAGGTTCCTCAGTGTTGCCCTCACTCTCCCCCTTCTTCCTTTCGTGCACTACTTAAGTGTCGGAATCTTTGCGCGCGAATACGTACATTAGCTGCTAGAGGTAGATATCCCCTCCACGTGTAGCACGCATTGCCAGGCGTACCCGCGTACAGCGATACCTTCGTTATACGGTTCATTAACTTTGCATGCACTGGCATGCGAGGTTCCGGCTCCCATGCTGATGAATGAGCAGAGAATCGCATGGATACTAGCAGAAAATGAGTGGCTTCGGTGGAAACACAATAGGTGGACCCCTAAGAACATTGGCTCCTGATGACCTGTCCATGAGTTGATTTTCATGTGTTTAAATTCGTCCTTAAATCACCTGCTGTTTGACGCCGGTTCAGGTTTGCTTTCCCTTACCGATTCCCTTTGCCCTTCGCCGCGTTCGAGATCTTTTCCCCTTCCCTTAAATCCCACGAGTTCCAATTAGACCATTTATATTCAATAACTAGGTTGTTTATTACCCATACCTTCTTCATTTGCTTGCCCAGGTTTTCTGCCTCCACGCTCTGCCCTACCAATCGAACTACTTTCAACACGGTTCTCGTACAACAGTTGGCCTTGCTTGCAATGTTCTCAGCGGGTACAGTTATTGTGCTTCCTACATGGTTGGTTTCCTCGTTTTCTGCTGTTGTGAGGGGATTAACTGACCTTCCGGTGGAAAGACGCGCATGCAAGCTCAGAGTGCACCATTTTTCAGAGGATCTCATCACCACCAGAATGCCACACTCCTCCTACTGATGTCTTTCCTTTCCTCCTGTAAACTGGGTCTAGGCAGTGGTCCTCTCCGTACATTAACTACTTCGAAGTTACAAGCCGTCTCTCAATGAGGTCCCTGGTGCCGAAGGTGATGCCAGATTCTCTCGCTCTGCGCTTGAAAATGTGCAGGAGTCTGAGCAGTGCTTGTACTCAGAGCACTACATTCATCATGCCCAGGTCCCTTTTGTAGAAGGGGAAAAAATAAATAGAACTTGTGTATTCTGTGCAGAATCTTGGTAGTTGTGCGACAGGTTATGGCCTTCGTGCGTGCCTGAATGCGTGAGTACGAGTGAGTACACGTCATGTGAGAGAGCTAGTGTCAGTCTGATCAGTTGATTGGGTGATAGCCGGGTGTAGGCGCCTGTGATTTGCTGTCCTAGCAGCTGTATGAATGCAGTTCGGCTGCAGGAGAACCGCATCATGTTGACGCTCGAAGTGGAAGACGCTACAACTGCCCCAGACATCAGACAAAGTGAGGGGTTGAGCGTGATGCCAAGGGAGAAGGGAATGATTAAATCAGGTGGATATGCGGGTTCGCGAGCCTGCTTTTAATTGGAATGCTAGTGTACGCAGGCGTTTTTTCATTCTGTCAACGGGAATTCACCGGTATTATTATACTGTAATAATAGTGCGATTTCATGGAGAGCTAATTTATCATTAGACTGTAAGCACGTAAAAGGAAAGACAAAATGCATCACGCTCAAAAAAACAAGTAATTTTAAAATTCCCATACGACAAAAGTAAAAACATTCATATGCAAAATTCAAATAGGGTAGTCAAAAAAATACAAATAGACACTAAATCGAGGAAATGTAGAAGGAGAATGCAATTTAGGAGAACGGACGATAGATTTAAACGACCTTTATGAAAGCAAGTAGTCTCACATCGAGCGAACACTTCAGCAATTGCCATCTGAAGTATATTTATCAACATAAATTCGAAAACTACTGATAAGATGTTCCATGGCAAGTATACTATCGATATTCCACGTGAGACGTGACGTTAAACCAACCGTATCTACAGACCTAGGGTGACCTTAGCTCAGCTTACAGGAAACCAAGCACCACAGGTGACTATGAGCCTAATAAGACAGTGCATGCACGAAGGGATTTCGGAGAAAACTGTAGCTCGTGAAGTTCATTTAGCAGATTTGCCAACAAATTAACAGAGCAAGCAGGCTCACCTCGGTGCATCAATTTTACCCTCTTGAACATAAATTCGAACGCCACGAATGCTATATTCCACGTTACGTTTAATGTGCATATCCAATGTGGGACGATATATAACGTGTCCATTTTCCCTATGACAGTTTGTCGAGGGATTTCTGGGCATATAAACACGCTCAACCTCTCCGAATTGCGCAGAGAACGTCCATTGGTCCCGTCTAGTTATACCGGACCTCACATCAGATACCTACCTGAAATTTACCGTAGGCTGGGCGGTTCCTAAATCTGTATCACATTTAGGCAGCCATACAATGCATCCCTACCGATAGATGCGCACAGCCGAGTTCCATAAAGCAGTTCAGATGAAGTAGTAGTAGTAGTAGTAGCAGTAGTAGTAGTAGCATGAGCAGTAGCATAGTAGTAGTATTAGTAGTAGTAGCAGTAGTAGTAGAGTAGTAGTAGCTAGTAGTAGTAGTAGTAGTAGTAGTAGTAGTAGTAGTAGTAGTAGTAGTAGTAGTAGTAGTAGTAGCAGTTATAGTAGTAGAAGCATCACTGGAACATGGTGCTTATTGGTCCGACGTTTCGGATTCTCGGTCGAACCCATCACCAGAGACATTTACAGAAAAGTGTGACAGATTCACAATGTGAGTAGTATATATAGTACTTTGTGGCCACGCCATCACATGTGTACTACAACCAGCCTCTCGCGATCACAAATGTGTGTCGTAATTGATGCAATGATAGCTTGGCCATCAGCGTCTGAGTCGTGATTTCATCATCCATGTTGGATATGCGTGTGATAGTGACCTGGAAATTCGGCTCACTGCCACTGGAGTTGTTGATTATCTGTGTCCTCTTCACTTGACCCATTCCCCTACTCCGCCAACGAGCGTCCATTCGGTCATCACCGACCTTTGGGACGCATGTGGTTGACTGTTCTGGACACGGCATGCGAGAAAATTCAGCCGCACGTGAACGGCGTTTACGTAGGTGCCAGAGGTGGAATACGCGTACGCACATAACACGCTACAACTGCTCTGTCAAAAATCGAACAATGTGAGGAGTAGACGGTAGGACTAAAACTGGCATGAATGAGGTTCAGTTGGCACGTGTGTCATAGGGTGTGCTGGCATGATCTCATCGACGTGTGTTTTTGGCAAGGTGCGCGTCCGATACAGTTCATCTCAGTGAGTGCTGATACAAACGAGTCCAACAATTTATAGTTTCTCCTTCGTGTGAAACGCCGGAGGAGGGTTCGTCAAACTAAGCACGTAACTGGGTCGTCATCAGAGGGGAGGATGCCGAGAATATGGGCAGCAACAGCAAGGGTTTCAGCTAATCATTGTTTCCGTGAGTGTTCACCATCTGCTTTCAGATAAATACCTAAGTCTTGAAAATGCAATTTGTTTTGACTCTTCAGAAAGTATCGTGTTCGACAAAAATCCGTAATTCGTTTGCCCCTAGATTTTTAAAGTATTTCGTATTGAAATCTAGGCTTGTTTTGTTAAGAATAATGCGGTAGTAATATAATAAGAAATTCTTGGAAAAAATCTTCAATTATTTTGCAGGAAAGAAAATAATGAGGTGGATATTAAGTTCGGTCTCGATGGCCTCTCAGTCATGGAAATGGCTGCCAAATGTAAAATGTGCAAGTGAAAAGTTTACAACTGTTACAACCGTTCGGCCACATCGACAGGAAGCCCATCAGCAGAAAACAAAAGAGTTTGAGCCTCTCATCTTATGAGGACTGCGTATGCATTGCAATACAGCGGGCGGCGGAGAAAGGTGGTCTCGGAGCTTGCGGTATCAAAGCACATGGTCAGGAATGTTCTGAAAAAAAGACTTGAAGGCTAGGTCAAGGGCTATGTCAAAGAAGCATCTCGTTAGCGAGGCTGTGAAAGAGAAGAGACTGGAAAGAAGTAAGAGAATATTAGGCTTCCTCAAGAAAGGACCACACAAATTTAGCTCCACCCACGCTTGATTCAGTGTACAACAGTCGAACAGATCGCTTCTTAGGCCCCCTGGAGGTCAAAGAGGAACCTGAGAATGCTAATTATAAGTTTTAGACCAAACTACCTACGTTTTTGATGTTCGTTGGCCCGATTGCCTCAGACGGCAAGGCTGGGATCAAAGTGATCACAGACGTGCTCCTGGATCTTCTTCAACTTAATCCACTTTTAGAACACTCCCTCATGTCCATCTTTGGCCTCAGTTACACAAAAATCTTAAAGTATCCCCTCATACAGATCACATTTCTGTAAAAGCTAAACAGATTTTGCATAAGTTTTTCCTTCCAAAAATAATGATAAAATATTTTAATCTCCTTGTTATTCCAACCGTAGAGTATTGCTGCCCCCTCTTTCGCCAACTAAACGCCTATGACCGTAGAAAAATGGAAATTTTAAGAAAGATTTATTTCGAAGACTGTGTTCTCTTACTGGATTCAGTATGTCAATTAGCAAGCATTAACATTCGTCAAGTGAAGGCGGCTTCTGCTTTCTGCTTCGTGTTAATTATAGCCCTACTTCTCCACGTAGTAACCTCCTTACTCCCATAGACCGACCCAATGGTACTCCTAATTCCTTCATGATCATTCCACCGCCCCTTTGCGATTCATACAACCACTCTTGTGTTTTGCCGCCAAATATGCTTTCCTTTGGAATAATCCCCCTCTTGAAATTAGATCGTCGTCTACACTGGTGGTATTCAGACCTAAATCACGTAGGCATTCTACTCTAATGACATAAAGTCATTATTGTCCATTTACATCCCACGAGACCAATTCTGGACTTTAAAAAGGGGCCTCCTGAAAGTTGAGGCGGTTCAACTTGACCCTAGATAGTTTCTAAATTAACTGATATTGTCTCCTTCAGAGCCGATCTTCACAGTCCTATTTTTTTCCTCTTCTCACTTCGACCGTCATTATGAAATGTTGATAACCCTGTTGGTTTCCTTGACTTTCGCGCTCTTTAACGTCTCCCCATCTCCCCCCTCCCCTTCTACGACACTCAACGACCTGGTGACTTTGGTAGTGGGTTCCACGGTTTTTGCCACCTTGTCGGCTGTCACAGCAATCATCGAGGGAATATCAACGTCACATCTCTGGGATTTCGTCTATGATCTTCGCAAGCTCTATAGTCCCTTCCTCCCTTCGACCCTTATGATGCACACAGTGGCTTTCTCTGTCTGGCGACCCTAAAGTTGTCCCTGTAGCTATTTGATAAATATGAAGACCACAACTACAGTGATACGGTGGGGAAGAGCGTTTCAATCCTAATTACGCTCTCATCAGGCTTACGGTCCTAACTCATGCGTGTATTTTTCTCCTACGAGTGACATGTTTTAATCCTTAAAAGACACCAAAAATCCCATTCAAAGATACGTTTTCCGTAAAGTTTTCCAAGGATGTATTTTCACTGACTGTCGTTTTTTAATTATTTTTCCCCACATCCTATTATCGTTTGATTTCACCAACAAGCCCACCTAAGTGAAGAACTTAGCACGTTTGCACATTCAATTTTTGTTCTAATGAAAGTGCCCTCCTTGGTACTCAAAGAAAACTATCTAGCTCTCTATTCATACTCTGCCCAATCCGCTACAAGAGAAAGTACTATAAGAGCCAAGCAACAACTCGCGGAAATGGGTCAACCAGACCAAATGGGGGCACTGTGGCTACAACCAATGAGGGAACGCTGTCGGCGCACGGTAATGGTATGCAGCGTGGGAAACGCTCGTATGTTCTTTTCTGTGAGATCGACTATTTATCGGAATGTGCACATTCCCAACACCTCCCCTTTAAGTGCTTCAGTACCGCTTCTGGCGTGGATTGAACTGCATCGGTCGAGAAGGAAGTCCCTATCCCATGTAGCAAGTTCTCCTTTCATCCCATAGTCTCGGATCTTATATAGAAATCGATGGTATGGAACGATATTAGGGGCTTTGGGATTTCAGGATAAATGGCATCGATCCTTTTGTCTTTAGGTAACAATCAGGATCCACTGTTCCATTGAATAGAGCATATGAATTGAGCATGAGTAATTTTTTCTAAAGCCATTTTGCATACGGTCAAAGAAATCCTTTTCTTCGAGGAACATTATAGTTTGTCGTTTGATTATCCTTTCCTTAACCGTTTAACAAAGTCATTTTTAACTCATTGGTCGGTAGATGTTAGCACAATTCCTTGACCCACCTGTCACCTTTCCATCAGAGGGCAGGCTGCCCTCGATCAAAGGACGACTGTAAAATATGCACAAGGGATCCTTAGAGTTCGCAATTGAGCTCCTTTAGCAATATTACTGGTTCTTGGCTGAACCTTGAGATTTACATTCCTAAAGGCAAAGAAATTCTTTCCTGACATCTTACCTCGTGAACCTGATGGTTTCCGGGGCAGTTTCGTTACGTACAAAAAAATAAATCTCATTTAAATCCGTTTCATCGGTAAAGACCGATGCGAAAAACGCCTGAGGTGTTCTGCCTTATCATCGTTTTCGATAAGGTCCTTACCGATTTCTCCTTTCGACACTGTGACCCTCTCGCTGTTCTTTTGTTCCATCAACGGCTCGTTCTAGAATTTGCGTTTAATAATCAATTTTCAGTCTTCAGATATTTGGTATTGGATCGTTCCGCTTTCCGCAAAACTCTTTTTAATATAAAGGATGATTTTGTTGCGAAGTACCCTATCCATAGTTTTTTTCCATCTGTTTAACTCTCTTTTTTTATATCTCATGTTAACTAGACAGGACAATGTTTTTGAACTCCTTTTGTCGGGCATTACCGATGCATTACATGGTTTATAACTTCTTTGACAATGTTCCAGTCCATATTCTGATGCTACTTAATGATATTCTGCCAGTTAAGTGTGGATAGTTCACTTCCCATTGAGGCAACGTTTTCTCGCCAGAAATGTAGTCGAAGCTCCGTCGTCTCCGTTTGGTTGCTGCACAAAACGTATTCCCACAGCAACATGATATTCTCACTCTTACTCTGCGGTGCTATGGACCCAAATTTGCCAGAATTTATAGATTCTTTTGAAATGACGAAGTCCAGAGAATTTTCCTTTTGAGCCTCTTTGATTCTGTTCGGAAGTGTGTCATTGTGCACGAGGAAAAGGTTTTTTGTGAATTTCAAGAGTCTGGAATCAAAGGAATTGCGCGATCGTTGGTGCGGTGAATTTCCAGCCAGCAGTGTGTCTTCGTTTTCGGGCCACTGCTTTAATTACTTCACACATTACCTCGTCAACTTCTGGAGTTTGGTCGGGGGCCTGCAGACGGTCAGGAAAGTTAGATTTGGTGTACCACACGTCTTTAATTTTAAACGCACGGTCTCACAGTCAGGTGAACAGATAAATTTACGTTCTGATGCGATGATTCCCCTGTTGACGTAGACTGCTAGTCCTCCTCCTTTTTTATGCAACCGGTCACGGCGATAAATTTGATAATCCACGAGTACAATTTCGACATTCATTACTTCAGCCCCTAAACCAGGTCTCTGTACTGGAATTGACATCCAGCTGCAAATCCCATGCCCCCATTTTTGAGCTCATCTAGTTTCTGAAACAAACTCTGTGCATTCATAAAAAGAAGATAAGTTTCACTTGGATAGATTTTCGGGCTACCTTTGAATCAAGGTTGCTGGAAATTTTGAGGGACTTATCCAGTCTGATGTCTGGTTTTGAGTTTACTGAAGGTTGATCGATTTGGAATTTAAATAATCGTTTTCACTAAATGGATCGGTATGTAGGAGCGTTCTTTTTATTATTTGGCTGTTCACTTCACTCAATATTCTTGGCTGTCCCCAGAGGAATGGCCACTGCTTAGGCATTTCTCGCCGAATATGGATTCTCTGAAGGTTTTGCTTTTGAGTTTCCCCCATTTATCCTCTCGACAGGCGAGAAATCCAGCAAAAAACATTGAGTGAACGTTTCAGAGTGCTGGTTTTCTATTCAGCAGTAACAGTAACAAGCTTTATCGGTCTGGGTTGGCTAGACATCGTCTTGGATCTTTCAATTGGCCTATCATAAAGGCCTTTAATACGGTGATGTTCTTTTTCTAATTTAAAATATGTTTGATTTATTGCTCGTATAATTCAATATCGTAATGTACTGTGTTTCTTTGAGGTGTCTGAAACAGATTCAAACATACCCTTTATGACTATGCATTTTCTGCGATCAATTAGAGGATCCTGTCGTGCATATTTAGACACGGACAACATTGTGCCAATTTTTGTTGCCTTCATCGTTTCCTTCAGAGGCATCTGTCATTGCATGGCTACTGCATGATTCCTTTGTGCTTGAAAATACTTCTTGCTTTGTTAAGACATTCTTCAGCGTAGTTTGTGCCTGCAATATGTTTTAACTCGGCGTGCTCATAATGACGCTCTTGCTAAGTCTGTCTTTTTTGACGCCCTGAGATGTTGCTTTGTTTTCCGAGATTCCCAGCGGTTATCCTTTTTCATTACCAGAGCCTTGTTCACGGTTATGCCGAGCCCTGTAGACACCATATCATATTGCTTATTGGCTTTTACGGCTGACGAAGCAATTTATACGCATGTCCTTTTGTCTTCATCAAGGTCGGTCGCGCCCATTTCTTCTCTTCGCGTAAAAAATGAGGAAGTTTCTTCAACATCTCTATCTCAATTTTAGGCCTTGCATATCCTTTCCATCTCCAAATTATGTTGAAGGAGTTTGAAGCATATCCTACAGACTTCTTCTTCGTAAATGACATCCAACAAACTTAGCGAACACTTGGCCCGTTTGACAGGATGTGAGTTTTAGAAAACACATCCAGCATTGTAAGCATTAATATTACGGAATCACACGCAAACAAGTGGACCGCCTAACAGGCGATGAGCATCATGCACTGGATCATACGTGCTCTCATAGTGCTTCCTCCCGAACAGTTTTCTGTGGATCATCAGTAATTTCGTTAGACCACATTTTGAATGCGGAATACCAGCACGGATGCGCTGGATGAAGAAAGACAATGAAACCATCGAGTAGGTGCGATGACGAGTGACAAAAACTGATGGGTGGTCTCAGGACCATGTCATATCCAGTAAGACTGATCAAGTGTAACCTGTTTCTCCCTATCCTAGAGAAAAATGAATTGTGGCCTGCTATGGGCATTTCGCATTCGTTGACAAACGCTCACCAATCATTAACGGAACTCAATCGTTCCTCTAGGTCTTAAGGCTAACTATTGAGGCCTGCCAGCAGCCTCACAGCGACAGCCGGCAGATGAATATTGCCGGCAAAGAAAAAGGAGACTGAAATGACCATTTCTGGCTTATTAACAGTTGTCCGCCAGTCATATCCAACCCAGGTGGTGCACCAGCCGATGATTAAAGCCTTGACCGGTTGATCAGAAGATCAACGCTGTAACCATTGAGCCACGGGCTCGTTGTCTTGCTAGCTTACTTCGGGAATATTGATATGCGTTCATTGATGAACGCTCACCGATCGTTAACGGAACTCATTCAAGCCGAGCTGCCTTGAGCCCAGTCTGCCGCACGGTGGCTAGTAGGCAGAGGACTATAGCCGGCCAAGACAAGGGAGACTAAAATGACCATTTCCGGCTTATAAGCTATCGTCATCCAGTCATACCCAACCTCAGGTGATGCACCGCCCAAGGATCGAAGCTGCGACGTGTTGATCAGAAATCCAACGCTCTAACTATTGAGCCACGGGCTAGTTGTGTTGCGTGTCTACATCGGCAAAACGGTTAATTAGCCAGAAATGGCCATGCTAGTCTCCTTTGTCTTTGCCGGCAATATTCATCTGCCTATTCTACTACGGCTGCGTACAGGCATGTCCGTGGATAATTCGGAATGTCCATAAGACGCAACAATTAATTTGTCCATTGGATAACGGAAACAGGTTACGCTTGATCACTCTTTCTGAAAATGACATATTCCTGAGATTAACCATCCGTTTTGTCGCCCTTCGTCGCACCTGCTCGATGGGAGTCATTGTCTTTCTTCATCCAGCGCATCCATGCTGGCATTCCGAATTCCAAATGTGGTCCAGTTGTCCAGTTATCCTGTTGTTTAAGTGGGATTACGTTTAGTCAGTACTAGTTTGAGGAAAGCATCTTCTGCCCAGCGTTCATGAGTATAACTACACAGAAGATGACCTAAGAATGAACCCTGCGGAACACCACATTCGACTGGTACACACACCTGACCGCAATAAGCCAGCCATACACAACGTGAGTTGGTGCTCCACCTAAGGCTTGAACCCGTGAACTCTTGATCAGAAATTTAGTGCTCTAACCATTAAGCCGCGAGCAGAACAACGAGACTGTGGCTCAGACGTTAGATCGTTTGGACTTCTGATCAACAGTTTGCACGTTCGAGACTCGGATGAGGTAACACCTGAAAGTGAATATGGCTGGCTGACGACCGCCCAATAAGCCAGAAATTATCACTCGAGCCTCCATTGTCTTCGTCGGTAATGTCATTCTGCCTACACTACCAGCCATTCTACGGCTGGTGGCGAGACTCGAGAGTGAGCTCTTAGACACAACGGGACCAGTGGGTCCTGGAAACGATCGGTGAGCGCCAATCTTTCATAGAAGTTGTTCCTATTAGATGCAGATTTTATAACACGTTCACGAATGTAAGATTGAAGCCACCGTGTATGGTATGCGAAAACTGCTTTCTGCCCTTTCGGGCGCTAAATTTGCGTCCTCTTCCTCGATCAGCCTGACTTTGTTTTGATATCGATGCCAGGAGGCTGATGGAAGTGAAGGTGTGGTAAACGCTGCGCAATTTCGCGTCAAAGTAAATCAGTTCAAGCCCAAGTCGCGGATGACATGCCAAATGTTTGAGGCAGGTGATGGTTTGATCGGAAAACGTTTTCTATAAAACTTTCTTTCAAACTTGAAGCAGCATTAAACATCTACATCTGCTGTTGGTTTTCCCTTGAGTCAAATTTATCATAAAAGCCAGGAGAGTTTGTTCGAATAAACTGACGGTTGTGGATAACTAAAATATATGAAAAGAAACGGATATGTGGCAAAGAGGGGCTTTAAACCTCTACCCGATAATTGCGCTGTAGAATCGATATGACACGCCAATTCGAACATTTTAAGGGCCTGACTGTAGGATTACTGCCTCATCCGCTTCAAATTATCTTATCCCTCAAATATCTGGAAGCTCTGGCAATAGCAAACCGGATGCATTTATTTGCTTCGAATTTTAATCTCGCAATTAATAAGACATTTTACATGCCTTTCACCGGTAAGCTGCTCCAAAATCAAACACGCTGTGCTCTGGATCCTTCATTTGGTTGAAACCAGGTACTCAACATGAAAAGCTTCAGCATCCCTTAGATTGTATTCATTACCTGCGACTAGAGAGGTAAGCTAAATGCGTTTTTTTGACACGTTTATCTACTGTGCATAGTTGCTGACTTAAAAGGTTTCCGTGCTTGCAGTTACTACGACTACTGATTCCACGATATTGATTTTACCTTGTCTGCTATACTGGTTGGTAAATGGACTTGGGTTTGCTTGGCGTCTTTACTCCCTAAACCTGTTGTATCCGTGCAGGATGTGTCCCGGCTGTGACATTAGTAACGCTTAATTAGCCAGCGTGGTAAGAAGAAATTGTAGTATTTTTCGAAGGATGGAGGGCCGAAAATGCATTGACGATTAGGAGAACAGACGCTAATTTGCAATTCATGGATTCCTGGAAACATACACGCACATTCTATTTTGATGGGCACGGAAGTCTTATGAAGGGTCACAACTGACAGCTCAACTAGCCGGGGGCTCAGTGGTTAGGGCTTTGGACTTCTGATAACCTCTTCTCAGCCTGCGGAACGCGAAGAAACTGACCGAATTGATTTCTGACCGGAACGTTGAAAGAGAGACTGGACAATACTCCAGGCAGCAGTACCGAAGAACAGGACTGAAAGATCCGGACACCACTAAATACGACCATGAACGACGGACGATGCAAACGCGGCCCGGGAGACAAAATTGGAGAATGCGTTAATGGAGTGCCATTTAAGAACTGAACTGATGACCAGTTGTACTGTTCATCCGTCGCTGCTCTGGAATTAGTCACTCGAACGTTAATCGCCAATCAGAAGCACAGCAACCGCCTTCTATAAGTAGTTCCTATTATGGGGCTACCCTACCTTTATTTAAATCCGTCTCTGATTATAGATTAGGAAATAGATCCTATCCTCACTTCAACTAATTTCTGTCTAATACTAAGCTTTTCACACAAATCGACAATCAACTACCCTGCCAAATAACTTCAGTCGGCAAAACGGAGATCTAATAGTTAAAGTTTAAAAACGGGCACGAGTCCGGCATTGTGTGACAGTCGAACAACTGGTATTTCATGACTTGTCACCTGTTTCGTAGTGGGTACTCGACAAGTCATGTAACCGGAGGGTTTTTCAGACATGCACCTCGGCAAAGATCATTGATCCGTTTTCACTTCTGCGCATTCTTGAATTTAGGGTTTCAATGTATGGAAGAAGAAGACAGTTCACGAAAATGTACCCCGTTTAGGAACGAGTCACTGAAAAGAGGCCTACCCTACTTGCCTGTATTTATGAGTTGGGATTATTTACATAGCCCCATGTAATTGAGGATTATTTGCGTTCAGTTGCAGCCAGGGTATATATCCTAGTGTTATAGCTCTACCCTAGACATTGCCCGTAGCTCTACCCTTGATATCAACATTACTTCTAAACCTCACCCTAACTCTGAACTTACATCTAATCGGACCTTATTAGGAACCCTATGTTTCCTGGAAGTTAGCGCAAAGCCACCTGGATTATGCGAGGTTCCTGTTTCAATGTCTTGCCGTGGGGGCCATTTTATAAATCCCCACTAAATTATGTTTGTTGCAAGTTTATTTTACAACGCCACCCGAGCCATTTTTTTCCACGGAATTCTAATAGAACCATCTTGACCATTGCTGTACGAGAACGGAGTGCAGTTTTCTAGTGACGCCAAAGAATTCACCTCACTTTTGTGGGTCTAACGTTGCTGTAGCCTCTAAATGGTGTTTGGCACTCTCTTGAAGGGCACGCAACCACAGCGTTCCACATTTCTTCCCTTGGGTCTCAAGTTACTGAAGACATTCGTAAGATATAGCAGCACTTACCACTTTCCACTTCTTCCAGACTCGGATGCCGAGTAGCTGCAAAATGACAATATTTTAAAATGTAGGATAAATTTACTTAACTAATGAAAGCTATGTTCGCCACACGGGCACATCTAGGCAACACTGAAATTTTTAGTTTCTTATAATTGTATTTCAGAAGATAACCAGTTAATTTAGCTGTTGGAAAGTCACGTTTATAAATGCCCTTGCATTAAAAGCGACCCAGCGGTAAATAAAAGCGGATTAGGGTTACGGTTGGTGGTAAGGCTAGGTTTTGTTTAAAGATCGTAAGGGATTGGGCATAGCACAGTTCAGAGTAAGCTTATGATTGGGGTTAGATGTTTGGTTAACTTTAAAGTGGAGACAGGGCATGAAATAGTACTTGCTCACGTGCATCACTATATTTTATTTTGATATAATTCGTTCGGCCAATCGAAAAGACATAATTAAATTATTGCAGAAGCAATATGGGATGTTATGTCCATTGAAGTTATTTTTTTCCATTACACATAACAACATGGTCTGCTCAAACTACGTCACGCATTTTTTTGACCTTTACTTGGTCGTTTTGACACACTTTAGAAAATGTCATAGCTTTAAACTTATCTTCATTTTTGATTGGCTGATACCGCAATTTGACGTAACTCTTGAGCTCTTTTTCAGATAAGTTCAGTTCCGATGGTTTATGGGTAATTAAGGGGTGTACATTTTAACTCCATATTTGTTACACGCAATAGAGGTATGTCAAAACTGTACATGGAATATTAAAAATTTTCATAAAGGGACCTTCAGGCAATATTTTGAAAATAAATTGCTGTTGGAAATGCTATAGGCTAACTGGCACTGATAAGGATTTACATAGTCCAATTACGCTCAACCTCTCTATCCTCCACAAAAGGATCTGTGCTATTCGTTGGCAATAGTATTCAGTATCAGTATCAATATAGTTGAGGGAGATGCAGGTGAGTAACCGTTTAATCCCCTATTTGTACATGCGTGTTGTGGTATCAAAAAAATACCTCGTTTCGTTGACGAGTCCAATAGATAGGAGCCAACGGGGAGGAACATCGTTTAAAAAGGGCAGACAATGAAAAAAACTCCCTCGGACTTTTAGGAGAAAAAACTGTCACGCTTGGGGAGGGTCCGACGGGGGGCATCGCGGAGATCACCTGGATTATCACTGAAGTGCGGAAGATGCAGCCAGACACTCCCTTGCTGATTGCAGAGTCCGCCGAGTGCTTTCAAAGGCAGAAGTACCCGCCCAGGTCGTCCTCGGTCCGTTGCGGTTCGAACCAAGGGAGAACGTTTTGAGACCACGTAGACTATGGACGCTAGGTTCGGCTAATGACATCACTCACAGTATCACCACGGTGTGCAGATAGTAGAGCAGGAAAGACATCGGAGTCCTTCGCATGGGAATTATGGGGAAAGAGCGTGAGCCCTAGAATGAAAATAATATATAAATAAATCTTACTAAAACGTAGCCATTTCCCTTGCAGCTTTCGGTTCGCATTATAGCTCGCACTGTTATATCGATCCAACTTTCGCTTAAATTCCTCTAGGGATTCCGACATAGCGACATCCAGAGGAAGATTATTCCAAGCTTCGACCACTCTTTTGGAGAAAAAGTACTTCCGAGTGTCCAGCCTAGCCCCAGTCTCACGTACTTTGAGAGGATGACCTCTCATGTTCGTTGTTGTTGCTAACTTGAAGAAATTGCGTGATATAAGACAATAGTTCTGAACGTGTATTATACGGAATGTGAGTATCAGGTCTCCCCGAAACTGTCAGTAGCGTGATGGAAAGAGCTTGACATTAGACAGCCATGTGTCATAAGGCTGTGAGCCCTGTGCAAGTACAAGTTTGGTTGCTCGCCTTTGGATCTTTTCGAGGATGTTGATGACCTTCGCCGCCCAGCTTCTCAAAGCTTAGATAGCGGATTCCCACAGCGGCCGCATGAAGGTTCCGAAGGCTTTGGTGAAGCAGTCCTCATTGAAGGCTGAAAAAGCTCGTTTGAGGAGGTACAGAACCGACATCGCTGACTTCGCTACCTTTGCGCAATGCAGGGAGGGTATAAGTGAGGGCGTGATCCAGGCTGCAGGTCCTTGAAGGCATCCACTTCTTCTACTGGTGTGTCATTAAGTCGTTAAACCGAACGGTTCGAAGGATTGCTTTTCCCGACTCGTATGATGTTGCACTTGCTCTCATTGAACAGCAAGAACCAGTCCTTTGACCATTTGTGGAGTTGATTTAAGTTTGCCTGCAAGTTCTCTTCGTCAGCCACTGTTTGAATGACGCGCCAAAGTTTGAAATCGTCGGCCAACATGGCAATATCGCAGTCCAGTTGGCTGGCGCAAGCGTTGATGTAGACAATGAACAAAATAGGACCGAGAATAGAGCCTTGGAGAAAACCACTCTCAACCTTGGACAACTGTTTGTCGCTGATATGGACAGTTTGTGAGCGGCCGATTAGGATGTTTTCTATCCATGTCTGAATTCTACCTCTGAATCCTATGCGGCTAGGTTTATAATGATATCGGTGGTGTGGCACGCTATAGAGAGCCTTTTGAAATCGATACAGACTGTCTCACTCCAACATTCCAAACAGTAGCGAAAAATTCGTCATGCATGACCTACCTCTACGAAAATCATGCTAGAACTAGAAGAGCAGAAAGTTATGTTTAAGGAACTGTATTACTTGTTGTCTTATTATTTTTTCAATGACTTTATAGCATATTGCAGTAAGGTTGACCGGTAGATAATTGTCTGCGGAGACCCAACTTCTACACTTATAGGGCAGCGTAAGCCATGCGGATTTCCAATCGGCTGGTAGACCCCCGGTCTCGAAAGATGCTTGGAAAAGCGTAGAGAGTTGTTTTTCCGACTCTCTGGCGAGCTCTTTCAACCTCTTGGCCAGTACTTCATCAGGAACCGGTGACTCAGATCCCTTTAACCCTAACAGTTCCTTGAGGACAATAGCTTCGGTAAATTGAACAGTCTCGACTATTGTATCCACTTCGATGACATCTGCAGGGTAATCGTAGCTTATTTCCATTGTAATACCTGACAGGAAAAATCCCGCTAGATGATCAGCCTTCGCTCTGTCTTCATTAAGGTCTATACCCTCAACGGTCCTCAGAAGGGGTATCGGATCCTTGTACCGTGTACTCTGCCTGAGGTAACCGTAAAACAGTTTAGGGTTCGCGGTGTCCCGTTTCAGCAGGTCCACTTCGGAATCCCGTCTTGTTCTAGCAATAAGGCCCTTGACCCGATTTATCTGAGTTTTGTAAGCATTTATAAATGCAGGAGTCCCATCCGTAAGCGATTTTTTCCACAATCTCCGCTTTTTGCTATCTTCGATTTTAAGGCCTGTGTAAGCCATTGCGATCTGTTGGTCAACTTCTTCCTCACAATTGGACAGTCATTTTTTATGAGTCTCATGCCAATAGAATTACGGCCAAAGCTGTTCAGAGTTGCGGTTTTATTTCTTATAATTTCTACCTTCGTGAAATTAAATTAAGACTTTATCGTATGTTTGTACTTCCCATTCTTGAATTTTGCTGTCCTTTCTTCGGTTTAATGAACGAATCTAGCCGCTCAAAAATTGAAAATGTCCACAGACATATCACAAAAAAACTCCTATTTCCAACTCTTTCAACTACTTCCTACTCAACAACATGCCAGCAAATGAAGCTAAAATATCTTTGGGTCAGGAGCCTGAAAGCAGGCTTTTGTCTCCTTTTCCGACTAAATGATAATTCAACTCTCCCCAAACTTTCTGTCATTACCCCCGTTAGTCTTCCTTATTACCTAAGAAATTCTGCACAAATTATACTTCCCTGCATCCTCCACGTGTAAACGCTCTCTCTCTTCTTTGCTTCTAGGTATAGTTTTCTTTGGAATAACTTGCCAATTGAAATTAGGTCGTTAACTAGTCTATCTGCATTCAAGCAAAGACTGCATATTTATCTTAACCCTGATTCAATATACCTTTTATTTGTCCTCAACTTTTCGCAGTAGCTTTCCCCATGACTCGGAGAAAGGACCATCGGGAATTTAAGTGACCCTCTTGAAACTATGTTTTCGCTACCTCGAGTCGCCCATGAACTATGATGCCTCATTATATCATCAGTCATCCAAATGATGAAGTCATTCGGACGTACACATTCGGTGGTCCAAAGTCTAAAATTCTGCTGTTTTGTTGGATACTAACCGTCATCAGAATTCAATTCTGGATCATAAGATGCCGAGGACTTAAGTTCATTTACGCAGTTTCGTGAGATTTTGTTTCATACGCCTAAGTGATCAACAATGAATCATCTCGACGTTTCATTATATCATTCTGAAATGCTACTACCTTACTACCCTACTCTACCACCTGACCATTTTTTCCTAAGCAGTTTTTTTCTCTCACCTTCTATTCAAAAATGAAGGCTTGTTGAACTCTGCCTCCATTTTTATGGTAGGAGTTTTTTCACTGACTATTTTTCTAGTTCACCGTTAATTTTAAAACATCGCTAACTGATGACATAGCAGGATAAGTTAGGTATTTGTACATTTTATCTGCACACATTGTCATAACTTTATTTCGTTACTAATGTTTGCTTAGACAGTGCCTTGCTGGTGCTAACCAAAGATAAATTCTAAAAAAGTATGTCCTGGAACGTTCCCAAGTCCTCGGTTATGTTTTTTAAAGAGTAACGGTTCCAACTGCGTGAGCGTGAGTTCGGCCATCACTCCATCGAAAGCGCCTCGTCATATATATGCTTACCAAATATAAACTCTAAATTCTAACTTTGGCAGGTTTTAGTCGGAGTACTTTCGTCATTATTATTACTGTGCTACAGAAATTCTGCCACGCGGATTTAAATTTTGAGCAGCAAGAATGCCCATATCCGTCGAGGCTTTACACTGAAACAAACAGCCCACAGACTTTAATTGAATCAAATTATTGTGTCAATCAATTGAACCGTCCGTCCAGTTACCTTTGATATACTCATTGTTCGATCAGGACAGTTCTCCAAATCGACCATCGTTGCTCGATATGGAGAACTGTCCAAACCATGATTTAGTGCCTCACATCGACTGGAGCTCTGCCTACGCACATAGCGCTGATTTAGTGTTTGACGGATGCCTTGTCAGCACGAGGCTAAAGCTACTTCTCACACAGCAGGTCACTTTTCCAACAAGGGTGCGCGAAGGACAACAGGCCAATTGTCTGGACCTCGTTCTCACGAAGTTGCAGGATAGCATCGAAAAAGTGTCCTGTCTACCACCGCTAGGTAAAAGTGACCACGTTGCACTGCCCTGAGAGTATTAGCTTTTTTCAATACCGGAAAGACCCACAACAGACAAAAGGAATATATGACGAGGCGCTTTCGATGGAATGATGGCCGAGCTCACGCTTACTCAGTTGGAACCGTTACTCTTTGAAAACATAACCGAGGACTGGGAAACGTTCCAGTACATCCTTTTTTAGAATTATCTTTTGGTTAGCACTGGCAAGGCACTGTCTAAGCAAACATTAGTAACGAAATAAAGTTATGACAATGTGTGCAGATAAAATGTACAAATACCTTACTTGTCCTGCTATGTTAACAGTTAGCGATGTTTTAAAATTAATGGTGAACTAGAAAAAATAGGCAATGAAAAAAACTCCTACCGTAAAAATGGAGGCAGAGTTCAACAAGCCTTCATTTTTGAATAGAAGGTAAGAGAAAAAAAATGCTTAGGAAAAAATGGTCAGGTGGTAGTGTAGGGTAATAAGGTAGAAGCATTTCAGAATGATATAATGAAACGTCAAGATGATTCGTGCTTGATCACTTAGGCGTATGAAACAAAATCTCACGAAAATGCGTCACTGAACTTAACTCTTCGGCATCTTATTGTCCAGAATTGAACTCTGATGACGGTTAGTATCCAACGAAACAGCAGAATTTTAGACTGTGGACCACCGAATGTGTACGTCCGAATGACTTCATCATTTGGATGACTGGTGATATAAGGAGGCATCATGGTTCATGGGAACTCGAGGTAGCGAAAAAATAGTTTCAAGAGTGTCACTTAAATTCCCGATGGTCCTTTCTCCGAGTCATGGGGAAAGCTACTGCGAAAAGATGAGGAAAATAAAAGGTTAATAGAATCAGGGTTAAGATAAATATGCAGTCTTCGCTTGAGTGCAGATAGATTATTAAAACGAATTTTATTCAATTGGTTAGTTATTGCAGAGAAAGCTATACCTAGAAGCAAGGAAGAGAGAGCGTTTTCACGTTTAAAATGCAGGGGGAGGTATAATGAGGGCAGAATTTCTTAGGTTATAAGGAAGACTAACGGGAGTAATGACAGAAAGCTTGGGGAGAGTTGAACTATTATTTAGTCGGAAAAGGAGACAAAAGCCTGCTTTCAGTCTCCTGACCCTAAGAAATTTTAGCTTCATCAGCTGGCATGTTTTTGAGTAGGAAGTAATTGAAAGAGTCGGAAAGAGGAGTTTTTGTGGGAAATGTTTTGGACATTTTCAATTTTTGAACGGCTGCATTCGTCCATTAAACTGGTCGAGATCAACTGCCTTCAAATGCCTTATTATCATATATATTTCAGAAATCTCCAAACTACTAGCGTATATATTCAATTCTTCCTCTGAATCTGTGAAACTGCCATCCGAATGGTAGGCAGCAAATATATACCCCATATACAAGAGTGGGGCTCGATCTCATATCAACAATTATCGGCCTGTCAGCCTTACCTCCATTTGCTGTGAAAAAAATGGAATCAATAATTTAGCAGGCGACCATGAAGATCCTTGAGGAAAACCGATTTCTCTTAGAGCTCCAGCATGGCTTCAGACAGAATCGTTGTTGTCTTTCCAGTTTTTTGCTCTCGACAGAGCAGTGGACTCGCGCATTGGAGGAAGTTGGTAGGGTTGAAGGCGTTTGACCGTGTCCCACACAAATTTCTAATCTATAAATTATCTGAAATTTGAAAAAGAGGAATGCTGCTGACATGGATTGCAGATTTTCTTACAGGAAGATTTCAAACTGTGTGCATTGATACCTTGAAGTCAACACCTGCTCCGGTTCTAAGTGGTGTACCCCAAGGCTCCGTCTCAGGACCGTTACTCTTCTTAGTCTATATCAACGACTGCGTTGAAGACCTGGGCTGAAGAACCGTCATGTTTGCAGACGATGTTAAACTGTGGAGGGTCATCAGATCTGACGCCGATAGGCACGCACTTCAAGAGAGTCTCAACCATCTTAGCAGCTGGTCTACTCGTTGGCTCTTAAATTTTAACGTTGGGAAGTGGGTGGTCCTAAGACTCCGTACCAGAAAGACCAGTAAGGAGGACGATTCCTACTAATACCTTCTCAATGGGCAGCCCCTTTCGATTGTTGAGGAACAGAAGGACGTCGGTGTTCTAATAAACTCCTCACTCAAACCATCTACACAATGTGTAAAGGCAGCTAAACGCGCAACAAAAGTTTTATTTGCGCTCAGACCTGGATTTTTGCAGATTGATAAGGAAATATTCCGAAAAACCTAGGGAGAATTTTTTCGATCTCACTTGGAATATGCCTCCAGGCCTGGCATCCGTGGTTTAAGAAGGATTATCTGCAGCTCGAACGAGTACAGGCGAGGGCTACAAAGATGGTCAAGAATCTTAGTCATCTGGCTTACGAAACCAGACTGGCTGAACTTGATTTGTTTCCTCTCAATTACAGGCAACTACGCGGTGACCTCATCCAAACCTACCGGATTATCAGAGGCCACGAGTATGCCCTAGAATTTTCTGACTTCTTCGAATTGGCTGAGACGGAACATCTGCGGGGTCATCCCTTTAAACTGCAGAGGAAATTGGTTCACATGGACGTTAGTCGGAACGCCTTTTTGCAGAGGGTCTTTGATGCATGGAACCGACTCCCTGATGAGGTAGTCCTTTCAGAAACTATTGACACAATTAAATGCAAACTGGATACTCATTTGCTGAAATACTATTGTACATATAATGAAGCTTGTGTCAGCAGTGGCAGCTTATGCCTGGCCCACACATATCGATGACCTTAAGTTATTCTATTGTCATTTTTGAATGTGCATTGGGAGCTCAAGGGCGAAAACCTAATTCCCTCAATAAAGTGACTTAAAGAAGTCGAATTAACCTATCATGCACCTGTGGGTCAAATGTTTAGGCTTCAAATACCTTAAGCGATCTTCGGTTGACGTTGGAATCTTCGTCAATTTCGATGCGCATATCTACTTTGAGGTGATCTTGGTTATTTATATCGAGAAAGCATAAAGTTTAAAGCGAATGAAATTATAAAGCAAATTTCAAAACTAATCGGGCACTGCTAATTTCGTAGTGCCTGGAGAACTTCGAAGTTCTGTATCGCTGCGAATATATCAAAATAGCCGTGGGTTGTCACTATATTGTTTTTGCAGACTGAAATATTCGGGTCTCAGAGTTGCAACAGCGCAAACTCGATCAAAATTGCGAAAAAGGTGAAGATCAATGGAGACCGAAATCTTAACTGCAAATTTAAAGTATGCATACTGCGATTTGCGCTGCTTGGTGTAAATGTATTTTTCACTGCTTCTATCGTTTAGATAAGGGTCGGTTCATTTGCAGTTTTAACGTTTTCCTACGTGGCTGATGTTCCATCTCATGATTTTTTATATGTCGCATTTACTTGAAGCAACAATGAAGTTCAAGTGACTTCTCAAGTAAAATGAACTAAATGATGGTCAACAAGTATAAACAGCGGATTTCAAAAGATAACCGTCACAAAAACGACCAATGACCGATGAAGAATTTACTATATTCTCAACTGTCTATCAGGTAAAAGGGTGAGTAGAAATCAGAATGTGGGGTAATATCCGTAAAAAATGGCTCACTTATAGATATCATGAACCCGGAGCTGAAAATTTTAGTGCAACCTGCAAGGTGTAATACAAATGCAGAATGCGGACTATTGTGGTGTCCCAAATGACACGAGCACCAAGTACGTACCTTGACCTGCTGTTTTACTAACCTTTTTTGAGGACGTATGTATTTTGAACTGATTCGGTTGCGTCACTTACTTCCTATTTTTGCGATCGCGCGGTTGTGATACGCACTTCTAACTGTAAATTTTCATAAACTAAACTGTTGCTTATCCTAACACATAAATACCATTCCTTTATCTAAAAACCGAGGAAATTCGCTAATTCTTTACAATAAGCTTATTGTAACGTATTACTACATTGTTTTTATTTTATGTTATTTGAGATACCCTAAGATATCTAAATATATTATAAGAACAATTACAAACGTGTGTTGTTATCTTTTGAAAATTCAGATATTTTACTATTTTTTTATTATATCATGAAATATTAACATTAACAAGCAAATCAAACGAAGTAGGAGATAAAATTTTAATATCCCAACAAATTTCGATAGACACGTCCATGTGTGGTCGCAGACAGCAGGTATTCTTCATCCACTTTAAAAACCACTAAGCCAAAAAAGAAAAATTCCAAAATTAATCCACCATAGTGTTTGTACTGTCCGATCCCCCCTTGCCAACATGTCTGGTCGTAATAGCTGTAGCGAAGGCAGCCAAAATACCGCACATTGTGGCTCACAAAATGGTCTGAATGTATTTTAAGGCCATCTGCATTATATTGATGCATTAACTTCGCTACATAAAACATTTGCTTGGAAAAGGTTTTGAGTTTTTGTGGGTTTTGTGTCGCTCCGAATCCTAATCTTATTATTATTTATGCATGAAGTTTGGCTTCTGCTTATGCCTTAGCAGTACACATTCGAACACTGCAGACTGTACTGAGCAACCAGTTAGGGTGGTTAAACTATACGTAAATGGCCTTAAATTTGCCTCGTTTGCGTAGTTTCGAGAGGTTTTCGATGTGTTCCTGTATAAAACTCTGTTTATAACCACAACTTGCGGAAATAGCCTCATTTCACTGCGTCCGACGTGCGACGTGGCCACCATTCCTGGCACCTTACACAGTATCTGCAGAGCCCCGATAACGATGTGAAGCATGCCTTCAACGTTAATCGGCAAAGTTATACAGTCAGGTTAGATACATGAGGTTATACTGGGATGTCAATTTTCCATCGGTTTTGCTTGCATTATCAAGTACATGAAAGATCCTTCTCGGTTACACCCTGATTTTAAATGCTTCCAGAGATGTGCGTGTGAAGTTATGTGTTAAGAATCCGCTTCATCTTATTCCCAGTCCTTCTTTAGGGAGAACTGGTGCTAGCCAACATATTCCCTTGGTTCCGGCAATCCGCCTATGCCTCTTTAAGTGTTATCGAATCGCTCATTGGAAATTTCCTTAGTTTTAACAACACTGCAGACCCGAAGCACTGCGACCTGATAGTTAGCCTTCCAACGCCCTATAATATGAGACATGAGCCCATTGTGCAGTCGGGTGCGATGGAGTATGTTAAGAGAGATGAGGGTTCGCTCGTCGATTGCGGGAGAATAACACACTTGTACCGTTGTGCCTTCTAGCACAATTTCGAGCAGTGCAAACAGCCACCCTGTGGTTAGTAAATAAGAGGCTAATAATATAGAAATGGCAATTCACTTCACCCGTGCTTTATTTGGTAGTGCCTATACTAAATTACCGGCATGGCGGCTGCTGACCTGTCTTGCAATTGATCTCAAGGCACAACAGGAGAAGTATGTTAGTTAACGCGATCAGAGAGCACATCACGACCCCTATCAAAATATCCCATCGCAAGCGACTATAAAATAATCTAGTGGGTCAATGGAAAGAGCGTTAAACTTCTAACCCACAGGTCGCGGTTTCGAACATACGATTTTAAAAACATGAGGTAGTCTTTATCGGGATACTGGTGACTACAAACTCGGGGAACGGCTATTGCTGGTGACCTTGCTTTTGCTAATAAAATCGTATAGACAGCTTACGCTTTTGTATATTGGTAATTCGCAAGTTCTTGCACAGAAGAGGCTGAAAAGGTTCATCGATGAGCATTTGGAAGTCCAGTTGGCGAAATTATTTGAGAAATCTCCCGCCTAGAGGTCGTATCTGCAATGAATAATGTCTCACAAGAAATCTTGAAGTAGTGGAAGGACCCTCATGCCATGGTAGAGGGGCGGTTCTGCTAACCTACACTGCCAAAAAATACGACTTACCGATTTTCTCAAAAAATGGCCTTGCAGACTTTCAACGTAAAGTTTTTTTCAATGTTATATTCTCTCCCAAGCATCTCTACATTCTCTTAAAAATATGTAATATATTCTTTGCATTTTTAAGGTCAATCCGCCCAGTTCTTTTATCGCTATTCACGCTTCCTGACTGTCTATTGCTTAATCCTTAGGAAGGTACCCCCGAATACGGCGATCTTTATTCAGCAACCGTGCAGGGCAGTGGAATTATATGTGGATGGCGTGAGCGCTGGAATCACAGAGGAAACTCTGCGCACCTACTTCGCGCATTTTGGAGATGTTCTCGAGGTATTCCTGTATACAAATCCGTCAACGAACAGTGCTGCCGGAAATGGCCTCATTACACTTCGTCCGAAAAGCGATGTGGCCACTATTCTTCATACAACACACAGTATCCGTGGCAACCCAATTACAGTTCTGCAGCGTGCCACAGACGGCAATCGGCCAAGTGATGCAGTCAGGTTAGGTTCATAAGTTTGTGCTGGCATTTTAAAATGTCCTCGGATTTACTTGCCTCCGAAATATTATATACTCAAAGGCATATGTTTCAATGCCGGTGGCTCGACCTGTGACCTGTTATTTGGACGTCCAATGCCCTATCATATGAGACATGAGCCCATTGTGCAGTCGGTTGTGATGGGGTATATTAAGAGCAATGTGGGTTCGCTCACCGATCGCGTAACAAGAACAGGCTTGTCCCGTTGTGACTATTAGCTTAATCTCCAGCCCTGCCAATAGCCGATCAGTGATTATTATACTGCAGGCTAATAATTCATAATTGACCATTTAATTCACCCGTGTTATCGTCGGTAATGTCTGAACTAAATAAACGGCTATTCGGCTGCTGATCTGACTTGCGATTGATCCCAAGGCACAACGTGACGAGTGTGTTAGTAAACGCGATCGGAGAGCACCCCACGACCCCAGTCAATGTATCCGATCGCAAGCGACTGGAAAATGATCTGGTCGGTCAATGGATAGGGCGTTGGATTTCGAACCCACAGGTCTTGGTTTCATACATCCAGTGTTTCAAAACATGAGGTTGTCTATGGCGTGTTACTGACGACTACAAACTCAGGGAGGGTCTATTGCAGGCTCCCTTGCTTTTGCTTTTAATATCGTGTAGACGTTCTGCGTTTTCGTGTTTTGGTAATTTGCAAATTCTTGCATAGTAGAGGCTGAAAAGGTCCGTCTACGAGCATTTTTATGACCAGTTGGCGAAAGTTTTTGTGAAATCGCGGGCCGAGACGTCGTATCTGCAATGAATGCTATATTACAGGAAAGAGTGATGTAATGGGCGGGACTTCATGCCGTAATAGATGGGCGGTTCTGCATACCTCAACTACCAACAAATATAACTTGCTGGTTTTCTTACTAAATGGCCTTGCAGTCTTTCTACGTTATGTGTTTTTCATTGTTATGTTCTCTTCCATGCATCTCTACATCGTCTCTAGTAACACATATAGCATTTCCTATGCGCGATTCAGGTCGATAGTCCCCGTTAACCTATTGCTATTTATGCTTCTTGACTGCATTCTGTTAATGCCTTAGCGATGTACCCTCAAACAGGACGAACTTTTCTCAGCAACCGTGGAGTGCAGTGGTATTATATGTCGATGGCGTGAGAGCTGGCATCACAGAGGAAACTCTGCGCACCTACTTCGCGCAGTTCGGAGATGTTCTCGAGGTATTCCTGTATACAAATCCGTCAACGAACAGTGCTGCCGGTAATGGCCTCATTACACTCCGTCCGAAAAGCGATGTGGCCACTATTCTTCATACAACACAAAATATCCGTGGCAACCCAATTACAGTTCTGCAGCGTGCCGCAGACGGCAATCGATCAAGTAATGCAGTCAAGTTAGGTTCATTGGTTTGCTCAGGGATTTTAAATTGTCCTCGGGTTTACTTGCCTCCGAAATATTATATACTCAAACGCTTATGTTTCTATCCCCGAGGCTCGACCTTTGACCTGTTATTTGGACGTCCAACGCCCAATCGTATGAGACATGTGCCCATTGTGCAGTCGGTTGTGATGAAGTATATTAATAGCGATGTTGGTTCGCTCACCGATCGCGTTACAAGACCTCGCTTGTCCGGCTGTGACTTTAGAACAATCTCGAGCCCTGCCAATGGCCGATCCGCGATTAGTATATTACAGTCTAATAATCCATAAATGCTCATTTTATTCACCCGTGATTTTGTCGGTAATGTCTGTACTAAATTTACGGCTATTCAACTGTTGAGCTGACTTGCGATTGATCACAAGGCACAACGGGATGAGTGTGTTAGTTAATGCGATCGGAGAGCACCCCACGACCCCTGTCGATATATCCGATCGCAAGCGACTGGAAAATGATCTGGTGGGTCAATGGATAGGGCGTTGGACTTCCAACCCACAGGTCATGGTTTCATACATCCAGTGTTTCAAAACATGAGGTTGTCTATGGCGTGTTACTGACGACTACAAACTCAAGGAGTGTCTATTGCAGGCTCCCTTGCTTTTGCTTTTAATATCGTGCAGACGTTCTGCGTTTTCGTGTTTTGGTAATTTGCAAGTTCTTGCATAGTAGAGACTGAAAAGGTCCGTCTACGAGCATTTTTATCACCAGTCGGCGAATGTATTTATATATAGTCCGGCAGATTGATCGTTTGTGCAATGAAGACTGTCTCACAAGAAAGGGTGATGTAATGGGCGGGACTTTATGCCGTAATAGATGGGCGTTTCTGCATACCTCAACTACCAACAAATATAACTAACTGGATTTCTTACTAAATGCCCTTGCAGTATTTCTACGTTATGTGCTTTTTATTGTTATGTTCTCTTTCATGTATCTCTACATCCTCTCTAGTAACACATATAGTATTTCCTATGCGCGATTCAAGTCGATATGCCCCGGTAACCTATTGCTATTTATGCTTCCTGACTGCCTTCTGTTAATGCCTTAGCGATGTACCCTCAAACAGGATGAACTTTTCTCAGCAACCGTCGAGGGCAGTGGTATTATATGTCGATGGCGTGAGAGCTGGCATCACAGAGGAAACTCTGCGCACCTACTTCGCGCAGTTCGGAGATGTTCTCGAGGTATTCCTGTATACAAATCCGTCAACGAACAGTGCTGCCGGAAATGGCCTCATTACACTTCGTCCGAAAAGCGATGTGGCCACTATTCTTCATACAACACACAGTATCCGTGGCAACCCAATTACAGTTCTGCAGCGTGCCGCAGACGGCAATCGGCCAAGTGATGCAGTCAGGTTAGGTTCATAAGTTTGTGCTGGCATTTTAAATTGTCCGCGGTTTTACTTGCCTCCGAAATATTATATACTCAAACGCTTATGTTTCTATCCCCAAAGATCGACCTTTGACCTGTTATTTGGATGTCTAACGCCCTATCATATGAGACATGAGCCCATTGTGCAGTCGGTTGTAATGGGGTATATTAAGAGCGATGTTGGTTCGCTCACCGATCACGTTGCAAGACCTAGCTTGTCCGGCTGTGACTTTTAGAACAATCTCGAACCCTGCCAATGGCCGATCCGCGATTAGTATATTACAGTCTAATTATCCATAAATGCTCATTTTATTCACCCGTGATTTTGTCGGTAATGTCTGTACTAAATTTACGGCTATTCGACTGTTGAGCTGATTTGCGATTGATCACAAGCCACAACGGGACGAGTATGTTAGTTACGGCGATCGGAGAGCACCCCACGTCCCCTGTAAATGTATCCGATCGCAAGCGACTGGAAAATGATCTGGTGGGTCACTGGATAGTGCGTTGGACTTCCAACCCACAGGTCATGGTTTCATACATCCAGTGTTTCAAAAACATGAGGGTTGTCTATGGCGTGTTACTGACGACTACAAACTCAAGGAGTGTCTATTGCAGGCTCCCTTGCTTTTTGCTTTTTAATATCGTGTAGACGTTCTGCGTTTTTCGTGTTTTTGGTAATTTGCAAGTTCTTGCATAGTAGAGGCTGAAAAGGTCCGTCTACGAGCATTTTTATGACCAGTTGGCGAAATTATTTTGTGAATTCGCCGGGCAAGACGTCGTATCTGCAATGAAAGCTATATTACAGGAAAGAGTGATGTAATGGGCGGGACTTCATCCCGTAATAGATGGGCGGTTCTGCATACCTCAACTACCAACAAATATAACTTACTGGTTTTCTCACTAAATGGCCTTGCAGTCTTTCTACGTTATGTGCTTTTTATTGTTATGTTCTCTTCCATGCATCTCTACATCCTCTCTAGTAACACATATAGGATTTCCTATGCGCGATTCAGGTTGATAGTCCCCGTTAACCTATTGCTATTTATGCTTCTTGACTGCATTCTGTTAATGCCTTAGCGATGTACCCTCAAACAGGACGAACTTTTCGCAGCAACCGTCGAGGACAGTGGTATTATATGTCGATGGCTTGAGAGCTGGCATCACAGAGGAAACTCTGCGAACCTACTTCGCGCAGTTCGGAGATGTTCTCGAGGTATTCCTGTATACAAATCCGTCAACGAACAGTGCTGCCGGAAATGGCCTCATTACACTTCGTCCGAAAAGCGATGTGGCCACTATTCTTTATACAACACACAGTATCCGTGGCAACCCAATTACAGTTCTGCAGCGTGCCGCAGAAGGCAATCGGTCAAGTGATGCAGTCAGGTTAGGTTCATTGGTTTGTGCTAGCATTTTAAATTGTCCTCGGGTTTACTTGCCTCCGAAATATTATATACTCAAACGCTTATGTTTCTATCCCCGAAGATCGACCTTTGACTTGTTATTTGGATGTCTAACGCCCTATCATATGAGACATGAGCCCATTATGCAGTCGGTTGTGATGGGTAATATTAAGAGCGATGTTGGTTCGCTCACCGATCGCGTTACAAGACCTCGCTTGTCCGTCTGTGACTTTTAGAACAATCTTGAGCCCTGCCAATGGCCGATCCGCGATAAGTTTATTACAGTCTAATAATCCATAAATGCTCATTTTATTCACCCGTGATTTTGTCGATAATGTCTGTACTAAATTTACGGCTATTTGACTGTTTAGCTGACTTGCGATTGATCACAAGCCACAATTGGACGAGTATGTTAGTTACGGCGATCGGAGAGCACCCCACGACCCCTGTCAATGTATCCGATCGCAAGCGACTGGAAAATGATCTGGTGGGTCACTGGATAGGGCGTTGGACTTCCAACCCACAGGTCATGGTTTCATACATCCAGTGTTTCAAAACATGAGGTTGTCTATGGCGTGTTACTGACGACTACAAACTCAGGGAGTGTCTATTGCAGGCTCCCTTGCTTTTGCTTTTAATATCGTGTAGACGTTCTGCGTTTTCGTGTTTTGGTAATTTGCAAGTTCTTGCAAAGTAGAGACTGAAAAGGTCCGTCTACGAGCATTTTTATCACCAGTCGGCGAATGTATTTATATATACTCCGGGCAGATTGATCGTATGTGCAATGAAGAGCTGTCTCACAGGAAAGGGTGATGTAATGGGCGGGACTTTATGCCGTAATATATGGGCGGTTCTACATACCTCAACTACCAACAAATATAACTTACTGGTTTTCTCACTAAATGGCCTTGCAGTCTTTCTACGTTATGTGCTTTTTATTGTTATGTTCTCTTCCATGCATCTCTACATCCTCTCTAGTAACACATATAGCATTTCCTATGCGCGATTCAGGTCGATATGCCCCGGTAACCTATTGCTATTTATGCTTTCTGACTGCCTTCTGTTAATGCCTTCGCGATGTACCCTCGAATAGGACAAACTTGGCTGAGCAACCGTGGAGGGCAGTGGTATTACATGTGGATGGCGTGAGCGCTGGCATCACAGAGGAAACTCTGCGCGCCTTCTTCGCGCAGTTCGGAGATGTTCTCGAGGTATTCCTGTATACAAATCCGTCAACGAACAGTGCTGCCGGAAATGGCCTCATTACACTTCGTCCGAAAAGCGATGTGGCCACTATTCTTCATACAACACACGGTATCCGTGGAAACCCAATTACAGTTCTGCAGCGTGCCGCAGACGGCAATCGGCCAAGTGATGCAGTCAGGTTAGGTTCATTGGTTTGTTCAGGGATTTTAAATTGTCCTCGGGTTTACTTGCCTCCGAAATATTATATACTCAAACGCTTATGTTTCTATCCCCGAGGCTCGACCTTTGACCTGTTATTTGGATGTCTAACGCCCTATCATATGAGACATGAGCCCATTGCGCAGTCGGTTGTAATGGGGTATATTAAGAGCGATGTTGGTTCGCTCACCGATCACGTTGCAAGACCTAGCTTGTCCGGCTGTGACTTTTAGAACAATCTCGAGCCCTGCCAATGGCCGATCCGCGATTAGTATATTACAGTCTAATTATCCATAAATGCTCATTTTATTCACCCGTGATTTTGTCGGTAATGTCTGTACTAAATTTACTGCTATTCGACTGTTGAGCTGATTTGCGATTGATCACAAGCCACAACGGGACGAGTATGTTAGTTACGGCGATCGGAGAGCACCCCACGTCCCCTGTAAATGTATCCGATCGCAAGCGACTGGAAAATGATCTGGTGGGTCACTGGATAGTGCGTTGGACTTCCAACCCACAGGTCATGGTTTCATACATCCAGTGTTTCAAAACATGAGGTTGTCTATGGCGTGTTACTGACGACTACAAACTCAAGGAGTGTCTATTGCAGGCTCCCTTGCTTTTGCTTTTAATATCGTGTAGACGTTCTGCGTTTTCGTGTTTTGGTAATTTGCAAGTTCTTGCATAGTAGAGGCTGAAAAGGTCCGTCTACGAGCATTTTTATGACCAGTTGGCGAAATTATTTGTGAATTCGCCGGGCAAGACGTCGTATCTGCAATGAAAGCTATATTACAGGAAAGAGTGATGTAATGGGCGGGACTTCATCCCGTAATAGATGGGCGGTTCTGCATACCTCAACTACCAACAAATATAACTTACTGGTTTTCTCACTAAATGGCCTTGCAGTCTTTCTACGTTATGTGCTTTTTATTGTTATGTTCTCTTCCATGCATCTCTACATCCTCTCTAGTAACACATATAGGATTTCCTATGCGCGATTCAGGTTGATAGTCCCCGTTAACCTATTGCTATTTATGCTTCTTGACTGCATTCTGTTAATGCCTTAGCGATGTACCCTCAAACAGGACGAACTTTTCTCAGCAACCGTCGAGGACAGTGGTATTATATGTCGATGGCTTGAGAGCTGGCATCACAGAGGAAACTCTGCGAACCTACTTCGCGCAGTTCGGAGATGTTCTCGAGGTATTCCTGTATACAAATCCGTCAACGAACAGTGCTGCCGGAAATGGCCTCATTACACTTCGTCCGAAAAGCGATGTGGCCACTATTCTTCATACAACACACGGTATCCGTGGCAACCCAATTACAGTTCTGCAGCGTGCCGCAGACGGCAATCGGCCAAGTGATGCAGTCAGGTTAGGTTCATAAATTTGTGCTGGCATTTTAAATTGTCCGCGGGTTTACTTGCCTCCGAAATATTATATACTCAAACGCTTATGTTTCTATCCCCGAAGATCGACCTTTGACCTGTTATTTGGATGTCTAACGCCCTATCATATGAGACATGAGCCCATTGCGCAGTCGGTTGTAATGGGGTATATTAAGAGCGATGTTGGTTCGCTCACCGATCACGTTGCAAGACCTAGCTTGTCCGGCTGTGACTTTTAGAACAATCTCGAGCCCTGCCAATGGCCGATCCGCGATTAGTATATTACAGTCTAATTATCCATAAATGCTCATTTTATTCACCCGTGATTTTGTCGGTAATGTCTGTACTAAATTTACTGCTATTCGACTGTTGAGCTGATTTGCGATTGATCACAAGCCACAACGGGACGAGTATGTTAGTTACGGCGATCGGAGAGCACCCCACGTCCCCTGTAAATGTATCCGATCGCAAGCGACTGGAAAATGATCTGGTGGGTCACTGGATAGTGCGTTGGACTTCCAACCCACAGGTCATGGTTTCATACATCCAGTGTTTCAAAACATGAGGTTGTCTATGGCGTGTTACTGACGACTACAAACTCAGGGAGTGTCTATTGCAGGCTCCCTTGCTTTTGCTTTTAATATCGTGTAGACGTTCTGCGTTTTCGTGTTTTGGTAATTTGCAAGTTCTTGCAAAGTAGAGACTGAAAAGGTCCGTCTACGAGCATTTTTATCACCAGTCGGCGAATGTATTTATATATACTCCGGCAGATTGATCGTATGTGCAATGAAGACTGTCTCACAGGAAAGGGTGATGTAATGGGCGGGACTTTATGCCGTAATATATGGGCGGTTCTACATACCTCAACTACCAACAAATATAACTTACTGGTTTTCTCACTAAATGGCCTTGCAGTCTTTCTACGTTATGTGCTTTTTATTGTTATGTTCTCTTCCATGCATCTCTACATCCTCTCTAGTAACACATATAGGATTTCCTATGCGCGATTCAGGTTGATAGTCCCCGTTAACCTATTGCTATTTATGCTTCTTGACTGCATTCTGTTAATGCCTTAGCGATGTACCCTCAAACAGGACGAACTTTTCGCAGCAACCGTCGAGGACAGTGGTATTATATGTCGATGGCTTGAGAGCTGGCATCACAGAGGAAACTCTGCGAACCTACTTCGCGCAGTTCGGAGATGTTCTCGAGGTATTCCTGTATACAAATCCGTCAACGAACAGTGCTGCCGGAAATGGCCTCATTACACTTCGTCCGAAAAGCGATGTGGCCACTATTCTTTATACAACACACAGTATCCGTGGCAACCCAATTACAGTTCTGCAGCGTGCCGCAGAAGGCAATCGGTCAAGTGATGCAGTCAGGTTAGGTTCATTGGTTTGTGCTAGCATTTTAAATTGTCCTCGGGTTTACTTGCCTCCGAAATATTATATACTCAAACGCTTATGTTTCTATCCCCGAAGATCGACCTTTGACTTGTTATTTGGATGTCTAACGCCCTATCATATGAGACATGAGCCCATTGTGCAGTCGGTTGTGATGGGGTAATATTAAGAGCGATGTTGGTTCGCTCACCGATCGCGTTACAAGACCTCGCTTGTCCGTCTGTGACTTTTAGAACAATCTTGAGCCCTGCCAATGGCCGATCCGCGATAAGTTTAATTACAGTCTAATAATCCATAAATGCTCATTTTATTCACCCGTGATTTTGTCGATAATGTCTGTACTAAATTTACGGCTATTTGACTGTTTAGCTGACTTGCGATTGATCACAAGCCACAATTGGACGAGTATGTTAGTTACGGCGATCGGAGAGCACCCCACGACCCCTGTCAATGTATCCGATCGCAAGCGACTGGAAAATGATCTGGTGGGTCACTGGATAGTGCGTTGGACTTCCAACCCACAGGTCATGGTTTCATACATCCAGTGTTTCAAAACATGAGGTTGTCTATGGCGTGTTACTGACGACTACAAACTCAAGGAGTGTCTATTGCAGGCTCCCTTGCTTTTGCTTTTAATATCGTGTAGACGTTCTGCGTTTTCGTGTTTTGGTAATTTGCAAGTTCTTGCATAGTAGAGGCTGAAAAGGTCCGTCTACGAGCATTTTTATCACAAGTCGGTGAATGTATTTATAAATACTCCGGCAGAGTGATCGTTTGTGCATTGAAGACTGTCTCACAGGAAAGGGTGATGTAATGGGCGGGACTTTATGCCGTAATATATGGGCGGTTCTACATACTCAACTACCAACAAATATAACTTACTGGTTTTCTCACTAAATGGCCTTGCAGTCTTTCTACGTTATGTGCTTTTTATTGTTATGTTCTCTTCCATGCATCTCTACATCCTCTCTAGTAACACATATAGCATTTCCTATGCGCGATTCAGGTCGATATGCCCCGGTAACCTATTGCTATTTATGCTTTCTGACTGCCTTCTGTTAATGCCTTCGCGATGTACCCTCGAATAGGACAAACTTGGCTGAGCAACCGTGGAGGGCAGTGGTATTACATGTGGATGGCGTGAGCGCTGGCATCACAGAGGAAACTCTGCGCGCCTTCTTCGCGCAGTTCGGAGATGTTCTCGAGGTATTCCTGTATACAAATCCGTCAACGAACAGTGCTGCCGGAAATGGCCTCATTACACTTCGTCCGAAAAGCGATGTGGCCACTATTCTTCATACAACACACGGTATCCGTGGAAACCCAATTACAGTTCTGCAGCGTGCCGCAGACGGCAATCGGCCAAGTGATGCAGTCAGGTTAGGTTCATTAGTTTGTGCTGGCATTTTAAATTGTCCTCGGGTTTACTTGCCACCGAAATATCATATACTCAAACGCTTATGTTTCTTTCCCCGAAGATCGACCTTTAACCTGTTATTTGGATGTCTAACGCCCTATCATATGAGACATGAGCCCATTGCGCAGTCGGTTGTAATGGGGTATATTAAGAGCGATGTTGGTTCGCTCACCGATCACGTTGCAAGACCTAGCTTGTCCGGCTGTGACTTTAGAACAATCTCGAGCCCTGCCAATGGCCGATCCGCGATTAGTATATTACAGTCTAATAATCCATAAATGCTCATTTTATTCACCCGTTATTTTGTCGGTAATGTCTGTACTAAATTTACGGCTTTTCGACTGTTGAGCTGACTTGCGATTGATCACAAGGCACAACGGGATGAGTGTGTTAGTTAATGCGATCGGAGAGCACCCTACGACCCCTCTCAATGTATCCGATCGCAAGCGACTGGAAAATGATCTGGTGGGTCACTGGATAGTGCGTTGGACTTCCAACCCACAGGTCATGGTTTCATACATCCAGTGTTTCAAAACATGAGGTTGTCTATGGCGTGTTACTGACGACTACAAACTCAGGGAGTGTCTATTGCAGGCTCCCTTGCTTTTGCTTTTAATATCGTGTAGACGTTCTGCGTTTTCGTGTTTTGGTAATTTGCAAGTTCTTGCATAGTAGAGGCTGAAAAGGTCCGTCTACGAGCATTTTTATCACAAGTCGGTGAATGTATTTATAAATACTCCGGCAGAGTGATCGTTTGTGCATTGAAGACTGTCTCACAGGAAAGGGTGATGTAATGGGCGGGACTTTATGCCGTAATAGATAGGTGGTTCTGCATACCTCAACTACCAACAAATATAACTTACTGGTTTTCTCACTAAATGGCCTTGCAGTCTTTCTACGTTATGTGCTTTTTATTGTTATGTTCTCTTCCATGCATCTCTACATCCTCTCTAGTAACACGTATAGCATTTCCTATGCGCGATTCAAGTCGATATGCCGCGGTAACCTATTGTTATTTATGCTTCCTGACTGCCTTCTGTTAATGCCTTAGCGATGTACCCTCAAACAGGACGAACTTTTCTCATCAACCGTCGAGGGCAGTGGTATTATATTTCGATGGCGTGAGAGCTGGCATCACAGAGGAAACTCTGCGCACCTTCTTCGCGCAGTTCGGAGATGTTCTCGAGGTATTCCTGTATACAAATCCGTCAACGAACAGTGCTGCCGGAAATGGCCTCATTACACTTCGTCCGAAAAGCGATGTGGCCACTATTCTTCATACAACACATGGTATCCGTGGCAACCCAATTACAGATCTGCAGCGTGCCGCAGACGGCAATCGGCCAAGTGATGCAGTCAGGTTAGGTTCATTAGTTTGTGCTGGCATTTTAAATTGTCCTCGGGTTTACTTGCCACCGAAATATCATATACTCAAACGCTTATGTTTCTTTCCCCGAAGATCGACCTTTAACCTGTTATTTGGATGTCTAACGCCCTATCATATGAGACATGAGCCCATTGTGCACTCGGTTGTGATGGGGTATATTAAGAGCGATGTTGGTTCGCTCACCGATCGCGTTACAAGACCTCGCTTGTCCGGCTGTGACTTTTAGAACCATCTCGAGCCCTGCCAATGGCCGATCCGCGATTAGTATATTACAGTCTAATAATCCATAAATGCTCATTTTATTCACCCGTTATTTTGTCGGTAATGTCTGTACTAAATTTACGGCTATTTGACTGTTGAGCTGACTTGCGATTGATCACAAGCCACAATGGGACGAGTATGTTAGTTACGGCGATCGGAGAGCACCCCATGACCCCTGTCAATGTATCCGATCGCAAGCGACTGGAAAATGATCTGGTGGGTCACTGGATAGGGCGTTGGACTTCCAACCCACAGGTCATGGTTTCATACATCCAGTGTTTCAAAACATGAGGTTGTCTATGGCGTGTTACTGACGACTACAAACTCAGGGATTGTCTATTGCAGGCTCCCTTGCTTTTGCTTTTAATATCGTGTAGACGTTCTGCGTTTTCGTGTTTTGGTAATTTGCAAGTTCTTGCATAGTAGAGGCTGAAAAAGTCCGTCTACGAGCATTTTTATCACCAGTCGGCGAATGTATTTATATATACTCCGGCAGAGTGATCGTTTGTGCAATGAAGACTGTCTCACAGGAAAGGGTGATGTAATGGGCGGGACTTTATGCCGTAATATATGGGCGGTTCTACATACCTCAACTACCAACAAATATAACTTACTGGTTTTCTCACTAAATGGCCTTGCAGTCTTTCTGCGTTTTGTGCTTTTTATTGTTTTGTTCTCTTCCATGCATCTCTACATCCTCTCTAGTAACACATATAGCATTTCCTATGCGCGATTCAGGTCGATATGCCCCGGTAACCTATTGCTATTTATGATTTCTGACTGCCTTCTGTTAATGCCTTCGCGTTGTACCCTCAAATAGGACAAACTTGGCTGAGCAACCGCGGAGGGCAGTGGTATTACATGTGGATGGCGTGAGAGCTGGCATCACAGAGGAAACTCTGCGCACCTACTTCGCGCAGTTCGGAGATGTTCTCGAGGTATTCCTGTATACAAATCCGTCAACGAACAGTGCTGCCGGAAATGGCCTCATTACACTTCGTCCGAAAAGCGATGTGGCCACTATTCTTCATACAACACACGGTATCCGTGGCAACCCAATTACAGTTCTGCAGCGTGCCGCAGACGGCAATCGGCCAAGTGATGCAGTCAGGTTAGGTTCATTAGTTTGTGCTGGCATTTTAAATTGTCCTCGGGTTTACTTGCCTCTGAAATATTATATACTCAAACGCTTATGTTTCTATCCCCGAGGCTCGACTTTTGACCTGTTATTTGGATGTCTAACGCCCTATCATATGAGACATGAGCCCATTGTGCAGTCGGTTGTGAAGTGGTATATTAAGAGCGATGTTTGTTCGCTCACCGATCACGTTACAAGACCTCGCTTGTCCGGCTGTGACTTTTAGAACAATCTCGAGCCCTGCCAATGGCCGATCCGCGATTAGTATATTACAGTCTAATAATCCATAAATGCTCATTTTATTCACCCGTTATTTTGTCGGTAATGTCTGTACTAAATTTACGGCTTTTCGACTGTTGAGCTGACTTGCGATTGATCACAAGGCACAACGGGATGAGTGTGTTAGTTAATGCGATCGGAGAGCACCCCACGACCCCTGTCGATATATCCGATCGCAAGCGACTGGAAAATGATCTGGTGGGTCACTGGATAGGGCGTTGGACTTCCAACCCACAGGTCATGGTTTCATACATCCAGTGTTTCAAAACATGAGGTTGTCTATGGCGTGTTACTGACGACTACAAACTCAGGGAGTGTCTATTGCAGGCTCCCTTGCTTTTGCTTTTAATATCGTGTAGACGTTCTGCGTTTTCGTGTTTTGGTAATTTGCAAGTTCTTGCATAGTAGAGGCTGAAAAGGTCCGTCTACGAGCATTTTTATCACCAGTCGGCGAATGTATTTATATATACTCCGGCAGAGTGATCGTTTGTGCAATGAAGACTGTCTCACAGGAAAGGGTGATGTAATGGGCGGGACTTTATGCCGTAATAGATAGGTGGTTCTGCATACCTCAACTACCAACAAATATAACTTACTGGTTTTCTTACTAAATGGCCTTGCAGTCTTTCTAGGTTATGTGCTTTTTATTGTTATGTTCTCTTCCATGCATCTCTACATCCTCTCTAGTAACACGTATAGCATTTCCTATGCGCGATTCAAGTCGATATGCCGCGGTAACCTATTGTTATTTATGCTTCCTGACTGCCTTCTGTTAATGCCTTAGCGATGTACCCTCAAACAGGATGAACTTTTCTCAGCAACCGTCGAGGGCAGTGGTATTATATGTCGATGGCGTGAGAGCTGGCATCACAGAGGAAACTCTGCGCACCTACTTCGCGCAGTTCGGAGATGTTCTCGAGGTATTCCTGTATACAAATCCGTCAACGAACAGTGCTGCCGGAAATGGCCTCATTACATTTCGTCCGAAAAGCGATGTGGCCACTATTCTTCATACAACACACAGTATCCGTGGCAACCCAATTACAGTTCTGCAGCGTGCCGCAGACGGCAATCGGCCAAGTGATGCAGTCAGGTTAGGTTCATTAGTTTGTGCTGGCATTTTAAATTGTCCTCGGGTTTACTTGCCTCCGAAATATCATATACTCAAACGCTTATGTTTCTTTACCCGAAGATCGACCTTTAACCTGTTATTTGGATGTCTAACGCCCTATCATATGAGACATGAGCCCATTGTGCACTCGGTTGTGATGGGGTATATTAAGAGCGATGTTGGTTCGCTCACCGATCGCCATACAAGAACTCGCTTGTCCCGCTGTGACTTGTAGAACAATCTCGTGCCCTGCCAATGAACGATCCGCGATTAGTATATCACAGGCTAATTATCCATAAATGCTCATTTTATTCACCCGTGATTTTGTCAAAAATGTCTGTACTAAATTTACGGCTATTCGGCTGTTGAGCTGACTTGCGATTGATCACAAGCCACAATGGGACGAGTATGTTAGTTACGGCGATCGGAGAGCACCCCACGACCCCTGTCAATGTATCCGATCGCAAGCGACTGGAAAATGATCTGGTGGGTCACTGGATAGTGCGTTGGACTTCCAACCCACAGGTCATGGTTTCATACATCCAGTGTTTCAAAACATGAGGTTGTCTATGGCGTGTTACTGACGACTACAAACTCAGGGAGTGTCTATTGCAGGCTCCCTTGCTTTTGCTTTTAATATCGTGTAGACGTTCTGCGTTTCGTGTTTTGGTAATTTGCAAGTTCTTGCATAGTAGAGGCTGAAAAGGTCCGTCTACGAGCATTTTTATCACCAGTCGGCGAATGTATTTATATATAGTCCGGCAGATTGATCGTTTGTGCAATGAAGACTGTCTAACAAGAAAGGGTGATGTAATGGGCGGGACTAAATGCCGTAATAGATGGGTGGTTCTGCATACCTCAACTACCAACAAATATAACTTACTGGATTTCTTACTAAATGCCCTTGCAGTATTTCTACGTTATGTGCTTTTTATTGTTATGTTCTCTTCCATGCATCTCTAAATCCTCTCTAGTAACACATATAGTATTTCCTATGCGCGATTCAAGTCGATATGCCCCGGTAACCTATTGCTATTTATGCTTCCTGACTGCCTTCTGTTAATGCCTTAGCGATGTACCCTCAAACAGGATGAACTTTTCTCAGCAACCGTCGAGGGCAGTGGTATTATATGTCGATGGCGTGAGAGCTGGCATCACAGAGGAAACTCTGCGCACCTACTTCGCGCAGTTCGGAGATGTTCTCGAGGTATTCCTGTATACAAATCCGTCAATGAACAGTGCTGCCGGAAATGGCCTCATTACATTTCGTCCGAAAAGCGATGTGGCCACTATTCTTCATACAACACACAGTATCCGTGGCAACCCAATTACAGTTCTGCAGCGTGCCGCAGACGGCAATCGGCCAAGTGATGCAGTCAGGTTAGGTTCATTAGTTTGTGCTGGCATTTTAAATTGTCCTCGGGTTTACATGCCTCCGAAATATTATATACTCAAACGCTTATGTTTCTATCCCCGAAGATCGACCTTTGACCTGTTATTTGGATGTCTAACGCCCTATCATATGAGACATGAGCCCATTGTGCACTCGGTTGTGATGGGGTATATTAAGAGCGATGTTGGTTCGCTCACCGATCGCCATACAAGAACTCGCTTGTCCCGCTGTGACTTGTAGAACAATCTCGTGCCCTGCCAATGAACGATCCGCGATTAGTATATCACAGGCTAATTATCCATAAATGCTCATTTTATTCACCCGTGATTTTGTCAAAAATGTCTGTACTAAATTTACGGCTATTCGGCTGTTGAGCTGACTTGCGATTGATCACAAGCCACAATGGGACGAGTATGTTAGTTACGGCGATCGGAGAGCACCCCACGACCCCTGTCAATGTATCCGATCGCAAGCGACTGGAAAATGATCTGGTGGGTCACTGGATAGTGCGTTGGACTTCCAACCCACAGGTCATGGTTTCATACATCCAGTGTTTCAAAACATGAGGTTGTCTATGGCGTGTTACTGACGACTACAAACTCAGGGAGTGTCTATTGCAGGCTCCCTTGCTTTTGCTTTTAATATCGTGTAGACGTTCTGCGTTTTCGTGTTTTGGTAATTTGCAAGTTCTTGCATAGTAGAGGCTGAAAAGGTCCGTCTACGAGCATTTTTATCACCAGTCGGCGAATGTATTTATATATAGTCCGGCAGATTGATCGTTTGTGCAATGAAGACTGTCTAACAAGAAAGGGTGATGTAATGGGCGGGACTAAATGCCGTAATAGATGGGTGGTTCTGCATACCTCAACTACCAACAAATATAACTTACTGGATTTCTTACTAAATGCCCTTGCAGTATTTCTACGTTATGTGCTTTTTATTGTTATGTTCTCTTCCATGCATCTCTAAATCCTCTCTAGTAACACATATAGTATTTCCTATGCGCGATTCAAGTCGATATGCCCCGGTAACCTATTGCTATTTATGCTTCCTGACTGCCTTCTGTTAATGCCTTAGCGATGTACCCTCAAACAGGATGAACTTTTCTCAGCAACCGTCGAGGGCAGTGGTATTATATGTCGATGGCGTGAGAGCTGGCATCACAGAGGAAACTCTGCGCACCTACTTCGCGCAGTTCGGAGATGTTCTCGAGGTATTCCTGTATACAAATCCGTCAACGAACAGTGCTGCCGGAAATGGCCTCATTACATTTCGTCCGAAAAGCGATGTGGCCACTATTCTTCATACAACACACAGTATCCGTGGCAACCCAATTACAGTTCTGCAGCGTGCCGCAGACGGCAATCGGCCAAGTGATGCAGTCAGGTTAGGTTCATTAGTTTGTGCTGGCATTTTAAATTGTCCTCGGGTTTACTTGCCTCCGAAATATCATATACTCAAACGCTTATGTTTCTTTACCCGAAGATCGACCTTTAACCTGTTATTTGGATGTCTAACGCCCTATCATATGAGACATGAGCCCATTGTGCACTCGGTTGTGATGGGGTATATTAAGAGCGATGTTGGTTCGCTCACCGATCGCCATACAAGAACTCGCTTGTCCCGCTGTGACTTGTAGAACAATCTCGTGCCTGCCAATGAACGATCCGCGATTAGTATATCACAGGCTAATTATCCATAAATGCTCATTTTATTCACCCGTGATTTTGTCAAAAATGTCTGTACTAAATTTACGGCTATTCGGCTGTTGAGCTGACTTGCGATTGATCACAAGCCACAATGGGACGAGTATGTTAGTTACGGCGATCGGAGAGCACCCCACGACCCCTGTCAATGTATCCGATCGCAAGCGACTGGAAAATGATCTGGTGGGTCACTGGATAGTGCGTTGGACTTCCAACCCACAGGTCATGGTTTCATACATCCAGTGTTTCAAAACATGAGGTTGTCTATGGCGTGTTACTGACGACTACAAACTCAGGGAGTGTCTATTGCAGGCTCCCTTGCTTTTGCTTTTAATATCGTGTAGACGTTCTGCGTTTTCGTGTTTTGGTAATTTGCAAGTTCTTGCATAGTAGAGGCTGAAAAGGTCCGGTTACGTGCATTTGTATGACTAGATGGCGAATGTATTTATATATACTCCGGCAGATTGATCGTATGTGCAATGAAGACTGTCTCACAGGAAAGGGTGATGTAATGGGCGGGACTTTATGCCGTAATATATGGGCGGTTCTACATACCTCAACTACCAACAAATATAACTTACTGGTTTTCTCACTAAATGGCCTTGCAGTCTTTCTACGTTATGTGCTTTTTATTGTTATGTTCTCTTTCATGTATCTCTACATCCTCTCTAGTAACACATATAGTATTTCCTATGCGCGATTCAAGTCGATATGCCCCGTTAACCTATTGCTATTTATGCTTCCTGACTGCCTTCTGTTAATGCCTTAGCGATGTACCCTCAAACAGGACGAACTTGTCTCAGCAACTGTCGAGGGCAGTGGTATTATATGTCGATGGCGTGAGAGCTGGCATCACAGAGGAAACCCTGCGCACCTACTTCGCGCAGTTCGGAGATGTTCTCGAGGTATTCCTGTATACAAATCCGTCAACGAACAGTGCTGCCGGAAATAGCCTCATTACACTTCGTCCGAAAAGCGATGTGGCCACTATTCTTCATACAACACACAGTATCCGTGGCAACCCAATTACAGTTCTGCAGCGTGCCGCAGACGGCAATCGGCCAAGTGATGCAGTCAGGTTAGGTTCATTAGTTTGTGCTGGCATTTTAAATTGTCCTCGGGTTTACTTGCCTCCGAAATATCATATACTCAAACGCTTATGTTTCTTTACCCGAAGATCGACCTTTAACCTGTTATTTGGATGTCTAACGCCCTATCATATGAGACATGAGCCCATTGTGCACTCGGTTGTGATGGGGTATATTAGAGCGATGTTGGTTCGCTCACCGATCGCCATACAAGAACTCGCTTGTCCCGCTGTGACTTGTAGAACAATCTCGTGCCCTGCCAATGAACGATCCGCGATTAGTATATCACAGGCTAATTATCCATAAATGCTCATTTTATTCACCCGTGATTTTGTCGATAATGTCTGTACTAAATTTACGGCTATTCGGCTGTTGAGCTGACTTGCGATTGATCACAAGCCACAATGGGACGAGTATGTTAGTTACGGCGATCGGAGAGCACCCCACGACCCCTGTCAATGTATCCGATCGCAAGCGACTGGAAAATGATCTGGTGGGTCACTGGATAGTGCGTTGGACTTCCAACCCACAGGTCATGGTTTCATACATCCAGTGTTTCAAAACATGAGGTTGTCTATGGCGTGTTACTGACGACTACAAACTCAGGGAGTGTCTATTGCAGGCTCCCTTGCTTTTGCTTTTAATATCGTGTAGACGTTCTGCGTTTTCGTGTTTTGGTAATTTGCAAGTTCTTGCATAGTAGAGGCTGAAAAGGTCCGTCTACGAGCATTTTTATCACCAGTCGGCGAATGTATTTATATATAGTCCGGCAGATTGATCGTTTGTGCAATGAAGACTGTCTAACAAGAAAGGGTGATGTAATGGGCGGGACTAAATGCCGTAATAGATGGGTGGTTCTGCATACCTCAACTACCAACAAATATAACTTACTGGATTTCTTACTAAATGCCCTTGCAGTATTTCTACGTTATGTGCTTTTTATTGTTATGTTCTCTTCCATGCATCTCTACATCCTCTCTAGTAACACATATAGCATTTCCTATGCGCGATTCAGGTCGATATGCCCCGTTAACCTATTGCTATTTATGCTTCCTGACTGCCTTCTGTTAATGCCTTAGCGATGTACCCTCAAACAGGATGAACTTTTCTCAGCAACCGTCGAGGGCAGTGGTATTATATGTCGATGGCGTGAGAGCTGGCATCACAGAGGAAACCCTGCGCACCTACTTCGCGCAGTTCGGAGATGTTCTCGAGGTATTCCTGTATACAAATCCGTCAACGAACAGTGCTGCCGGAAATAGCCTCATTACACTTCGTCCGAAAAGCGATGTGGCCACTATTTTTTATACAACACACAGTATCCGTGGCAACCCAATTATAGTTCTGCAGCGTGCCGCAGACGGCAATCGGCCAAGTGATGCAGTCAGGTTAGGTTCATTAGTTTGTGCTGGCATTTTAAATTGTCCTCGGGTTTACTTGCCTCCGAAATATTATATACTCAAACGCTTATGTTTCTATCGCCGAAGATCGACCTTTAACCTGTTATTTGGATGTCTAACGCCCTATCATATGAGACATGAGCCCATTGTGCACTCGGTTGTGATGGGGTATATTAAGAGCGATGTTGGTTCGCTCACCGATCGCGTTACAAGAACTCGCTTGTCCCGCTGTGACTTTTAGAACAATCTCGAGCCCTGCCAATGGCCGATCCGCGATTAGTATATCACAGGCTAATTATCCATAAATGCTCATTTTATTCACCCGTGATTTTGTCGATAATGTCTGTACTAAATTTACGGCTATTCGGCTGTTGAGCTGACTTGCGATTAATCACAAGGCACAACGGGACGAGTGTGTTAGTTAACGCGATCGGAGAGCACCCCACGACCCCTGTCGATATATCCGATCGCAAGCGACTGGAAAATGATCTGGTGGGTCAATGGATAGGGCGTTGGACTTCCAACCCACAGATCGTGGTTTCATACATCCAGTGTTTCAAAACATGAGGTTGTCTATGGCGTGTTACTGACGACTACAAACTCAGGGAGTGTCTATTGCAGGCTCCCTTGCTTTTGCTTTTAATATCGTGTAGACGTTCTGCGTTTTCGTGTTTTGGTAATTTGCAAGTTCTTGCATAGTAGAGGCTGAAAAGGTCCGTCTACGAGCATTTTTATGACCAGTTGGCGAATGTATTTATATATACTCCGGCAGAGTGATCGTATGTGCAATGAAGACTGTCTCACAGGAAAGGGAGATGTAATGGGTGGGACTTCATGCCGTAATAGATGGGCGGTTCTACATACCTCAACTACCAACAAATATAACTTACTGGTTTTCTCACTAAATGGCCTTGCAGTATTTCTAAGTTATGTGCTTTTCATTGTTATGTTCTTTTCCATGCATCTCTACATCCTCTCTTGTAACACATATAGCATTTCCTATGCGCGATTCAGGTCGATATGCCCCGTTAACCTATTGCTATTTATGCTTCCTGACTGCCGTCTGTTAATGCCTTAGCGATGTACCCTCAAACAGGACGAACTTGTCTCAGCAACCGTCTAGGGCAGTGGTATTATATGTCGATGGCGTGAGAGCTGGCATCACAGAGGAAACTCTGCGCACCTACTTCGCGCAGTTCGGAGATGTTCTCGAGGTATTCCTGTATACAAATCCGTCAACGAACAGTGCTGCCGGAAATAGCCTCATTACACTTCGTCCGAAAAGCGATGTGGCCACTATTTTTTATACAACACACAGTATCCGTGGCAACCCAATTATAGTTCTGCAGCGTGCCGCAGACGGCAATCGGCCAAGTGATGCAGTCAGGTTAGGTTCATTAGTTTGTGCTGGCATTTTAAATTGTCCTCGGGTTTACATGCCTCCCAAATATTATATACTCAAACGCTTATGTTTCTATCCCCGAAGCTAGCTCTGTGACCTGTTATTTTGATGTCCAACGCCCTATCATATGAGATATGAGCCCATTGTGCAGTCAGTTGCGCTGGGGTATATTAAGAGCGATGTTGGTTCGCTCACCGATCGCGTTACAAGAACTCGCTTGTCCCGCTGTGACTTTTAGAACAATCTCGAGCCCTGCCAATGGCCGATCCGCGATTAGTATATCACAGGCTAATTATCCATAAATGCTCATTTTATTCACCCGTGATTTTGTCGATAATGTCTGTACTAAATTTACGGCTATTCGGCTGTTGAGCTGACTTGCGATTAATCACAAGGCACAACGGGACGAGTGTGTTAGTTAACGCGATCGGAGAGCACCCCACGACCCCTGTCGATATATCCAATCGCAAGCGACTGGAAAAATGATCTGGTGGGTCAATGGATATGGCGTTGGACTTCCAGCCCACAGATCGTGGTTTTTATACATCCAGTGTTTCAAAACATGAGGTTGTCTATGGCGTGTTACTGACGACTACAAACTCAGGGAGTGTCTATTGCAGGCTCCCTTGCTTTTGCTTTTAATATCGTGTAGACGTTCTGCGTTTTCGTGTTTTGGTAATTTGCAAGTTCTTGCATAGTAGAGGCTGAAAAGGTCCGTCTACGAGCATTTTTATGACCAGTTGGCGAATGTATTTATATATACTCCGGCAGAGTGATCGTATGTGCAATGAAGACTGTCTCACAGGAAAGGGAGATGTAATGGGTGGGACTTCATGCCGTAATAGATGGGCGGTTCTACATACCTCAACTACCAAAAAATATAACTTACTGGTTTTCTCACTAAATGGCCTTGCAGTATTTCTACGTTATGTGCTTTTCATTGTTATGTTCTCTTCCATGCATCTCTACATCCTCTCTTGTAACACATATAGCATTTCCTATGCGCGATTCAAGTCGATATGCCCCGTTAACCTAATGCTATTTATGCTTCCTATTTATGCTTCCTATTTTCCTATTTATGCTAGCTCTGTGACCTGTTATTTTTTTATGTCCAACGCCCTATCATATGAGATATGAGCCCATTGTGCAGTCAGTTGCGCTGGGGTATATTAAGAGCGATGTTGGTTCGCTCACCGATCGCCATACAAGAACTCGCTTGTCCCGCTGTGACTTGTAGAACAATCTCGTGCCCTGCCAATGAACGATCCGCGATTAGTATATCACAGGCTAATTATCCATAAATGCTCATTTTATTCACCCGTGATTTTGTCGATAATGTCTGTACTAAATTTACGGCTATTCGGCTGTTGAGCTGACTTGCGATTAATCACAAGGCACAACGGGACGAGTGTGTTAGTTAACGCGATCGGAGAGCACCCCACGACCCCTGTCGATATATCCGATCGCAAGCGACTGGAAAATGATCTGGTGGGTCAATGGATAGGGCGTTGGACTTCCAACCCACAGATCGTGGTTTCATACATCCAGTGTTTCAAAACATGAGGTTGTCTATGGCGTGTTACTGACGACTACAAACTCAGGGAGTGTCTATTGCAGGCTCCCTTGCTTTTGCTTTTAATATCGTGTAGACGTTCTGCGTTTTCGTGTTTTGGTAATTTGCAAGTTCTTGCATAGTAGAGGCTGAAAAGGTCCGTCTACGAGCATTTTTATGACCAGTTGGCGAATGTATTTATATATACTCCGGCAGAGTGATCGTATGTGCAATGAAGACTGTCTCACAGGAAAGGGAGATGTAATGGGTGGGACTTCATGCCGTAATAGATGGGCGGTTCTACATACCTCAACTACCAACAAATATAACTTACTGGTTTTCTCACTAAATGGCCTTGCAGTATTTCTAAGTTATGTGCTTTTCATTGTTATGTTCTTTTCCATGCATCTCTACATCCTCTCTTGTAACACATATAGCATTTCCTATGCGCGATTCAGGTCGATATGCCCCGTTAACCTATTGCTATTTATGCTTCCTGACTGCCGTCTGTTAATGCCTTAGCGATGTACCCTCAAACAGGACGAACTTGTCTCAGCAACCGTCTAGGGCAGTGGTATTATATGTCGATGGCGTGAGAGCTGGCATCACAGAGGAAACTCTGCGCACCTACTTCGCGCAGTTCGGAGATGTTCTCGAGGTATTCCTGTATACAAATCCGTCAACGAACAGTGCTGCCGGAAATGGCCTCATTACACTTCGTCCGAAAAGCGATGTGGCCACTATTCTTCATACAACACACAGTATCCGTGGCAACCCAATTACAGTTCTGCAGCGTGCCGCAGACGGCAATCGGCCAAGTGATGCAGTCAGGTTAGGTTCATTAGTTTGTGCTGGCATTTTAAATTGTCCTCGGGTTTACATGCCTCCGAAATATTATATACTCAAACGCTTATGTTTCTATCCCCGAAGATCGACCTTTGACCTGTTATTTGGATGTCTAACGCCCTATCATATGAGACATGAGCCCATTGTGCAGTCGGTTGTAATGGGGTATATTAAGAGCGATGTTGGTTCGCTCACCGATCGCGTTACAAGAACTCGCTTGTCCCGCTGTGACTTTTAGAACAATCTCGAGCCCTGCCAATGGCCGATCCGCGATTAGTATATCACAGGCTAATTATCCATAAATGCTCATTTTATTCACCCGTGATTTTGTCGATAATGTCTTTACTAAATTTACGGCTATTCGCCTGTTGAGCTGACTTGCGATTAATCACAAGGCACAACGGGATGAGTGTGTTAGTTAACGCGATCGGAGAGCACCCCACGACCCCTGTCGATATATCCAATCGCAAGCGACTGGAAAATGATCTGGTGGGTCAATGGATATGGCGTTGGACTTCCAGCCCACAGATCGTGGTTTTTATACATCCAGTGTTTCAAAACATGAGGTTGTCTATGGCGTGTTACTGACGACTACAAACTCAGGGAGTGTCTATTGCAGGCTCCCTTGCTTTTGCTTTTAATATCGTGTAGACGTTCTGCGTTTTCGTGTTTTGGTAATTTGCAAGTTCTTGCATAGTAGAGGCTGAAAAGGTCCGTCTACGAGCATTTTTATGACCAGTTGGCGAATGTATTTATATATACTCCGGCAGAGTGATCGTATGTGCAATGAAGACTGTCTCACAGGAAAGGGTGATGTAATGGGTGGGACTTCATGCCGTAATAGATGGGCGGTTCTACATACCTCAACTACCAAAAAATATAACTTACTGGTTTTCTCACTAAATGGCCTTGCAGTATTTCTACGTTATGTGCTTTTCATTGTTATGTTCTCTTCCATGCATCTCTACATCCTCTCTTGTAACACATATAGCATTTCCTATGCGCGATTCAAGTCGATATGCCCCGTTAACCTAATGCTATTTATGCTTCCTATTTATGCTTCCTATTTTCCTATTTATGCTAGCTCTGTGACCTGTTATTTTTATGTCCAACGCCCTATCATATGAGATATGAGCCCATTGTGCAGTCAGTTGCGCTGGGGTATATTAAGAGCGATGTTGGTTCGCTCACCGATCGCCATACAAGAACTCGCTTGTCCCGCTGTGACTTGTAGAACAATCTCGTGCCCTGCCAATGAACGATCCGCGATTAGTATATCACAGGCTAATTATCCATAAATGCTCATTTTATTCACCCGTGATTTTGTCGATAATGTCTGTACTAAATTTACGGCTATTCGGCTGTTGAGCTGACTTGCGATTAATCACAAGGCACAACGGGACGAGTGTGTTAGTTAACGCGATCGGAGAGCACCCCACGACCCCTGTCGATATATCCGATCGCAAGCGACTGGAAAATGATCTGGTGGGTCAATGGATAGGGCGTTGGACTTCCAGCCCACAGATCGTGGTTTCATACATCCAGTGTTTCAAAACATGAGGTTGTCTATGGCGTGTTACTGACGACTACAAACTCAGGGAGTGTCTATTGCAGGCTCCCTTGCTTTTGCTTTTAATATCGTGTAGACGTTCTGCGTTTTCGTGTTTTGGTAATTTGCAAGTTCTTGCATAGTAGAGGCTGAAAAGGTCCGTCTACGAGCATTTTTATGACCAGTTGGCGAATGTATTTATATATACTCCGGCAGAGTGATCGTATGTGCAATGAAGACTGTCTCACAGGAAAGGGTGATGTAATGGGTGGGACTTCATGCCGTAATAGATGGGCGGTTCTACATACCTCAACTACCAAAAAATATAACTTACTGGTTTTCTCACTAAATGGCCTTGCAGTATTTCTACGTTATGTGCTTTTCATTGTTATGTTCTCTTCCATGCATCTCTACATCCTCTCTTGTAACACATATAGCGACACCTATGCGCGATTCAAGGTCGATATGCCCCTGCTTAACCTATATTGCTAAACATGCTTCCTGGGCATGCCGTCTGTGCAGCGCTGTACATACCTCAAACGGGACGAACTCTGGTTCCCAGCAACCGTCTAGGGCAGTGGTATTACTTATATGTCGATGGCGTGAGAGCTGGCATCACAGAGGAAACTCTGCGCACCTACTTCCGCGCAGTTCGGAGATGTTCTCGAGGTATTCCTGTATACAAATCCGTCAACGAACAGTGCTGCCGGAAATGGCCTCATTACACTTCGTCCGAAAAGCGATGTGGCCACTATTCTTCGCCTGGCTTACACAGTATCCGTGGCAACCCAACACAGTTCTGCAGCGAGTGCCGCGCAGACGGCAATCGGGCCAAGTGATGCACGGTCAGGTTAGGTTCATTAGTTTGTGCGCTGTTTTACTAAATTGTCCTCGGGTTTACATGCCTCCGGAAATATTATATATTCAAACGCTTATGTTTCTATCCCCAAAGATCGATGTGACCTGTTATTTGGATGTCTAACGCCCTATCATATGAGACTATGAGCCCATTGTGCAGTCGGTTGCGGCTGGGGTATATTAAGAGCGATGTTGGTTCGCTCACCGATCGCCATACAAAGAACTCGCTTGTCCCGCTGTGACTTTGTAGAACAATCTCGAGCCCTGCCAATGGCCGATCCGCGATTAGTATATCACAGGCTAATTATCCATAAATGCTCATTTTATTCACCCGTGATTTTTGTCGATAATGTCTTTACTAAATTTACGGCTATTCGCCTGTTGAGCTGACTTGCGATTAATCACAAAGGCACAACGGGATGAGTGTGTTAGTTAACGCGATCGGAGAGCACCCCACGACCCCTGTCGATATATCCAATCGCAAGCGACTGGAAAATGATCTGGTGGGTCAATGGATATGGCGTTGGACTTCCAGCCCACAGATCGTGGTTTTTATACATCCAGTGTTTCCAAAACATGAGGTTGTCTATGGCGTGTTACTGACGACTACAAACTCAGGAGTGTCTATTGCAGGCTCCCTTGCTTTTTGCTTTTTAATATCGTGTGTAGACGTTCTGCGTTTTCGTGTTTTGGTAATTTGCAAGTTCTTGCATAGTAGAGGCTGAAAAGGTCCGTCTACGAGCATTTTTATGACCAGTTGGCGAATGTATTTATATATACTCCGGCAGAGTGATCGTATGTGCAATGAAGACTGTCTCACAGGAAAGGGTGATGTAATGGGTGGGACTTCATGCCGTAATAGATGGACGGTTCTACATACCTCAACTACCAACAAATATAACTTACTGGCTTTCTCACTAAATGGCCTTGCAGTCTTTCAACGTTATGTGCTTTTCATTGTTATGTTCTCTTCCATGCATCTCTACATCCTCTTGTAACACATATAGCATTTCCTATGCGCGATTCAGGTCGATATGCCCCGTTAA